>CAWUFW010019318.1:0-17500 GCA_963921515.1 Calotriton arnoldi
ACTTCGTTCAGTTACGTATTGCTAGTAAGTACGGTTAAAATTACTTTTGAGGATCAGTACTGGGCTGAAAGATGCAGCACTGAGGTCTCTCCTGATAACAGGTGAGTAAATCAGAATTCGGATTTTGGCTGATTTTAGAGGAATATTTGTATGTTTCAAAAATCAACACTTAGAAACTTTTTCAGCAAAAAGCAGGCAATGATATCCTATGGAAGGAAATTCAAGTTACTGGTAAGTACGGTTAAAATTACTTTTGAGGATCAGTACTGGGCTGAAAGATGCAGCACTGAGGTCTCTCCTGATAACAGGTGAGTAAATCGGAATTCGTATTTCGGCTGATTTTAGAGGAATATTTTAAAGTTCCAAAACTCCACACTTAGAAGAATTTCCAAGTGAAACCAGTCAATGTTAGCCTATGAAGGAAATTCAAGTTACTGGTAAGTACGGTTAAAATTACTTTTCAGGACCAGTACTGGGCTGAAAGATGCAGCACTGAGGTCTCTCCTGATAACAGGTGAGTAAATCAGAATTCGGATTTCGGCTGATTTTAGAGGAATATTTGTATGTTTCAAAAATCAACACTTAGAAACTTTTTCAGCAAAAAGCAGGCAATGATATCCTATGGAAGGAAATTCAAGTTACTGGTAAGTACGGTTAAAATTACTTTTGAGGATCAGTACTGGGCTGAAAGATGCAGCACTGAGGTCTCTCCTGATAACAGGTGAGTAAATCAGAATTCGGATTTTGGCTGATTTTAGAGGAATATTTGTATGTTTCAAAAATCAACACTTAGAAACTTTTTCAGCAAAAAGCAGGCAATGATATCCTATGGAAGGAAGGTCAAGTTACTGGTAAGTACGGTTAAAATTACTTTTGAGGATCAGTACTGGGCTGAAAGATGCAGCACTGAGGTCTCTCCTGATAACAGGTGAGTAAATCGGAATTCGTATTTCGGCTGATTTTAGAGGAATATTTTAAAGTTCCAAAACTCCACACTTAGAAGAATTTCCAAGTGAAACCAGTCAATGTTAGCCTATGAAGGAAATTCAAGTTACTGGTAAGTACGGTTAAAATTACTTTTCATGACCAGTACTGGGCTGAAAGATGCAGCACTGAGGTCTCTCCTGATAACAGGTGAGTAAATCAGAATTCGGATTTCGGCTGATTTTAGAGGAATATTTGTATGTTTCAAAAATCAACACTTAGAAACTTTTTCAGCAAAAAGCAGGCAATGATATCCTATGGAAGAAAATTCAAGTTACTGGTAAGTACGGTTAAAATTACTTTTGAGGATCAGTACTGGGCTGAAAGATGCAGCACTGAGGTCTCTCCTGATAACAGGTGAGTAAATCGGAATTCGTATTTCGGCTGATTTTAGAGGAATATTTTAAAGTTCCAAAACTCCACACTTAGAAGAATTTCCAAGTGAAACCAGTCAATGTTAGCCTATGAAGGAAATTCAAGTTACTGGTAAGTATGGTTAAAATTACTTTTCAGGACCAGTACTGGGCTGAAAGATGCAGCACTGAGGTCTCTCCTGATAACAGGTGAGTAAATCAGAATTCGGATTTTGGCTGATTTTAGAGGAATATTTGTATGTTTCAAAAATCAACACTTAGAAACTTTTCAGCAAAAAGCAGGCAATGATATCCTATGGAAGGAATTTCAAGTTACTGGTAAGTACGGTTAAAATTACTTTTGAGGATCAGTACTGGGCTGAAAGATGCAGCACTGAGGTCTCTCCTGATAACAGGTGAATAAATCAGAATTCGGATTTCGGCTGATTTTAGAGGAATATTTGTATGTTTCAAAAATCAACACTTAGAAACTTTTTCAGCAAAAAGCAGGCAATGATATCCTATGGAAGGAAATTCAAGTTACTGGTAAGTACGGTTAAAATTACTTTTGAGGATCAGTACTGGGCTGAAAGATGCAGCACTGAGGTCTCTCCTGATAACAGGTGAGTAAATCAGAATTCGGATTTTGGCTGATTTTAGAGGAATATTTGTATGTTTCAAAAATCAACACTTAGAAACTTTTTCAGCAAAAAGCAGGCAATGATATCCTATGGAAGGAAATTCAAGTTACTGGTAAGTACGGTTAAAATTACTTTTGAGGATCAGTACTGGGCTGAAAGATGCAGCACTGAGGTCTCTCCTGATAACAGGTGAGTAAATCGGAATTCGTATTTCGGCTGATTTTAGAGGAATATTTTAAAGTTCCAAAACTCCACACTTAGAAGAATTTCCAAGTGAAACCAGTCAATGTTAGCCTATGAAGGAAATTCAAGTTACTGGTAAGTACGGTTAAAATTACTTTTCAGGACCAGTACTGGGCTGAAAGATGCAGCACTGAGGTCTCTCCTGATAACAGGTGAATAAATCAGAATTCGGATTTCGGCTGATTTTAGAGGAATATTTGTATGTTTCAAAAATCAACACTTAGAAACTTTTTCAGCAAAAAGCAGGCAATGATATCCTATGGAAGGAAATTCAAGTTACTGGTAAGTACGGTTAAAATTACTTTTGAGGATCAGTACTGGGCTGAAAGATGCAGCACTGAGGTCTCTCCTGATAACAGGTGAGTAAATCAGAATTCGGATTTTGGCTGATTTTAGAGGAATATTTGTATGTTTCAAAAATCAACACTTAGAAACTTTTTCAGCAAAAAGCAGGCAATGATATCCTATGGAAGGAAATTCAAGTTACTGGTAAGTACGGTTAAAATTACTTTTGAGGATCAGTACTGGGCTGAAAGATGCAGCACTGAGGTCTCTCCTGATAACAGGTGAGTAAATCGGAATTCGTATTTCGGCTGATTTTAGAGGAATATTTTAAAGTTCCAAAACTCCACACTTAGAAGAATTTCCAAGTGAAACCAGTCAATGTTAGCCTATGAAGGAAATTCAAGTTACTGGTAAGTACGGTTAAAATTACTTTTCAGGACCAGTACTGGGCTGAAAGATGCAGCACTGAGGTCTCTCCTGATAACAGGTGAGTAAATCAGAATTCGGATTTCGGCTGATTTTAGAGGAATATTTGTATGTTTCAAAAATCAACACTTAGAAACTTTTTCAGCAAAAAGCAGGCAATGATATCCTATGGAAGGAAATTCAAGTTACTGGTAAGTACGGTTAAAATTACTTTTGAGGATCAGTACTGGGCTGAAAGATGCAGCACTGAGGTCTCTCCTGATAACAGGTGAGTAAATCAGAATTCGGATTTTGGCTGATTTTAGAGGAATATTTGTATGTTTCAAAAATCAACACTTAGAAACTTTTTCAGCAAAAGCAGGCAATGATATCCTATGGAAGGAAATTCAAGTTACTGGTAAGTACGGTTAAAATTACTTTTGAGGATCAGTACTGGGCTGAAAGATGCAGCACTGAGGTCTCTCCTGATAACAGGTGAGTAAATCGGAATTCGTATTTCGGCTGATTTTAGAGGAATATTTTAAAGTTCCAAAACTCCACACTTAGAAGAATTTCCAAGTGAAACCAGTCAATGTTAGCCTATGAAGGAAATTCAAGTTACTGGTAAGTACGGTTAAAATTACTTTTCAGGACCAGTACTGGGCTGAAAGATGCAGCACTGAGGTCTCTCCTGATAACAGGTGAGTAAATCAGAATTCGGATTTCGGCTGATTTTAGAGGAATATTTGTATGTTTCAAAAATCAACACTTAGAAACTTTTTCAGCAAAAAGCAGGCAATGATATCCTATGGAAGGAAATTCAAGTTACTGGTAAGTACGGTTAAAATTACTTTTGAGGATCAGTACTGGGCTGAAAGATGCAGCACTGAGGTCTCTCCTGATAACAGGTGAGTAAATCGGAATTCGTATTTCGGCTGATTTTAGAGGAATATTTTAAAGTTCCAAAACTCCACACTTAGAAGAATTTCCAAGTGAAACCAGTCAATGTTAGCCTATGAAGGAAATTCAAGTTACTGGTAAGTACGGTTAAAATTACTTTTCAGGACCAGTACTGGGCTGAAAGATGCAGCACTGAGGTCTCTCCTGATAACAGGTGAATAAATCAGAATTCGGATTTCGGCTGATTTTAGAGGAATATTTGTATGTTTCAAAAATCAACACTTAGAAACTTTTTCAGCAAAAAGCAGGCAATGATATCCTATGGAAGGAAATTCAAGTTACTGGTAAGTACGGTTAAAATTACTTTTGAGGATCAGTACTGGGCTGAAAGATGCAGCACTGAGGTCTCTCCTGATAACAGGTGAGTAAATCAGAATTCGGATTTTGGCTGATTTTAGAGGAATATTTGTATGTTTCAAAAATCAACACTTAGAAACTTTTTCAGCAAAAAGCAGGCAATGATATCCTATGGAAGGAAATTCAAGTTACTGGTAAGTACGGTTAAAATTACTTTTGAGGATCAGTACTGGGCTGAAAGATGCAGCACTGAGGTCTCTCCTGATAACAGGTGAGTAAATCGGAATTCGTATTTCGGCTGATTTTAGAGGAATATTTTAAAGTTCCAAAACTCCACACTTAGAAGAATTTCCAAGTGAAACCAGTCAATGTTAGCCTATGAAGGAAATTCAAGTTACTGGTAAGTACGCTTAAAATTACTTTTCAGGACCAGTACTGGGCTGAAAGATGCAGCACTGAGGTCTCTCCTGATAACAGGTGAGTAAATCAGAATTCGGATTTCGGCTGATTTTAGAGGAATATTTGTATGTTTCAAAAATCAACACTTAGAAACTTTTTCAGCAAAAAGCAGGCAATGATATCCTATGGAAGGAAATTCAAGTTACTGGTAAGTACGGTTAAAATTACTTTTGAGGATCAGTACTGGGCTGAAAGATGCAGCACTGAGGTCTCTCCTGATAACAGGTGAGTAAATCAGAATTCGGATTTTGGCTGATTTTAGAGGAATATTTGTATGTTTCAAAAATCAACACTTAGAAACTTTTTCAGCAAAAAGCAGGCAATGATATCCTATGGAAGGAAATTCAAGTTACTGGTAAGTACGGTTAAAATTACTTTTGAGGATCAGTACTGGGCTGAAAGATGCAGCACTGAGGTCTCTCCTGATAACAGGTGAGTAAATCGGAATTCGTATTTCGGCTGATTTTAGAGGAATATTTTAAAGTTCCAAAACTCCACACTTAGAAGAATTTCCAAGTGAAACCAGTCAATGTTAGCCTATGAAGGAAATTCAAGTTACTGGTAAGTACGGTTAAAATTACTTTTCAGGACCAGTACTGGGCTGAAAGATGCAGCACTGAGGTCTCTCCTGATAACAGGTGAGTAAATCAGAATTCGGATTTCGGCTGATTTTAGAGGAATATTTGTATGTTTCAAAAATCAACACTTAGAAACTTTTTCAGCAAAAAGCAGGCAATGATATCCTATGGAAGGAAATTCAAGTTACTGGTAAGTACGGTTAAAATTACTTTTGAGGATCAGTACTGGGCTGAAAGATGCAGCACTGAGGTCTCTCCTGATAACAGGTGAGTAAATCAGAATTCGGATTTTGGCTGATTTTAGAGGAATATTTGTATGTTTCAAAAATCAACACTTAGAAACTTTTTCAGCAAAAAGCAGGCAATGATATCCTATGGAAGGAAATTCAAGTTACTGGTAAGTACGGTTAAAATTACTTTTGAGGATCAGTACTGGGCTGAAAGATGCAGCACTGAGGTCTCTCCTGATAACAGGTGAGTAAATCGGAATTCGTATTTCGGCTGATTTTAGAGGAATATTTTAAAGTTCCAAAACTCCACACTTAGAAGAATTTCCAAGTGAAACCAGTCAATGTTAGCCTATGAAGGAAATTCAAGTTACTGGTAAGTACGGTTAAAATTACTTTTCATGACCAGTACTGGGCTGAAAGATGCAGCACTGAGGTCTCTCCTGATAACAGGTGAGTAAATCAGAATTCGGATTTCGGCTGATTTTAGAGGAATATTTGTATGTTTCAAAAATCAACACTTAGAAACTTTTTCAGCAAAAAGCAGGCAATGATATCCTATGGAAGAAAATTCAAGTTACTGGTAAGTACGGTTAAAATTACTTTTGAGGATCAGTACTGGGCTGAAAGATGCAGCACTGAGGTCTCTCCTGATAACAGGTGAGTAAATCGGAATTCGTATTTCGGCTGATTTTAGAGGAATATTTTAAAGTTCCAAAACTCCACACTTAGAAGAATTTCCAAGTGAAACCAGTCAATGTTAGCCTATGAAGGAAATTCAAGTTACTGGTAAGTATGGTTAAAATTACTTTTCAGGACCAGTACTGGGCTGAAAGATGCAGCACTGAGGTCTCTCCTGATAACAGGTGAGTAAATCAGAATTCGGATTTTGGCTGATTTTAGAGGAATATTTGTATGTTTCAAAAATCAACACTTAGAAACTTTTTCAGCAAAAAGCAGGCAATGATATCCTATGGAAGGAATTTCAAGTTACTGGTAAGTACGGTTAAAATTACTTTTGAGGATCAGTACTGGGCTGAAAGATGCAGCACTGAGGTCTCTCCTGATAACAGGTGAGTAAATCGGAATTCGTATTTCGGCTGATTTTAGAGGAATATTTTAAAGTTCCAAAACTCCACACTTAGAAGAATTTCCAAGTGAAACCAGTCAATGTTAGCCTATGAAGGAAATTCAAGTTACTGGTAAGTACGGTTAAAATTACTTTTCAGGACCAGTACTGGGCTGAAAGATGCAGCACTGAGGTCTCTCCTGATAACAGGTGAGTAAATCAGAATTCGGATTTCGGCTGATTTTAGAGGAATATTTGTATGTTTCAAAAATCAACACTTAGAAACTTTTTCAGCAAAAAGCAGGCAATGATATCCTATGGAAGGAAATTCAAGTTACTGGTAAGTACGGTTAAAATTACTTTTGAGGATCAGTACTGGGCTGAAAGATGCAGCACTGAGGTCTCTCCTGATAACAGGTGAGTAAATCAGAATTCGGATTTTGGCTGATTTTAGAGGAATATTTGTATGTTTCAAAAATCAACACTTAGAAACTTTTTCAGCAAAAAGCAGGCAATGATATCCTATGGAAGGAAATTCAAGTTACTGGTAAGTACGGTTAAAATTACTTTTGAGGATCAGTACTGGGCTGAAAGATGCAGCACTGAGGTCTCTCCTGATAACAGGTGAGTAAATCGGAATTCGTATTTCGGCTGATTTTAGAGGAATATTTTAAAGTTCCAAAACTCCACACTTAGAAGAATTTCCAAGTGAAACCAGTCAATGTTAGCCTATGAAGGAAATTCAAGTTACTGGTAAGTACGGTTAAAATTACTTTTCAGGACCAGTACTGGGCTGAAAGATGCAGCACTGAGGTCTCTCCTGATAACAGGTGAGTAAATCAGAATTCGGATTTCGGCTGATTTTAGAGGAATATTTGTATGTTTCAAAAATCAACACTTAGAAACTTTTTCAGCAAAAAGCAGGCAATGATATCCTATGGAAGGAAATTCAAGTTACTGGTAAGTACGGTTAAAATTACTTTTGAGGATCAGTACTGGGCTGAAAGATGCAGCACTGAGGTCTCTCCTGATAACAGGTGAGTAAATCGGAATTCGTATTTCGGCTGATTTTAGAGGAATATTTTAAAGTTCCAAAACTCCACACTTAGAAGAATTTCCAAGTGAAACCAGTCAATGTTAGCCTATGAAGGAAATTCAAGTTACTGGTAAGTACGGTTAAAATTACTTTTCAGGACCAGTACTGGGCTGAAAGATGCAGCACTGAGGTCTCTCCTGATAACAGGTGAATAAATCAGAATTCGGATTTCGGCTGATTTTAGAGGAATATTTGTATGTTTCAAAAATCAACACTTAGAAACTTTTTCAGCAAAAAGCAGGCAATGATATCCTATGGAAGGAAATTCAAGTTACTGGTAAGTACGGTTAAAATTACTTTTGAGGATCAGTACTGGGCTGAAAGATGCAGCACTGAGGTCTCTCCTGATAACAGGTGAGTAAATCAGAATTCGGATTTTGGCTGATTTTAGAGGAATATTTGTATGTTTCAAAAATCAACACTTAGAAACTTTTTCAGCAAAAAGCAGGCAATGATATCCTATGGAAGGAAATTCAAGTTACTGGTAAGTACGGTTAAAATTACTTTTGAGGATCAGTACTGGGCTGAAAGATGCAGCACTGAGGTCTCTCCTGATAACAGGTGAGTAAATCGGAATTCGTATTTCGGCTGATTTTAGAGGAATATTTTAAAGTTCCAAAACTCCACACTTAGAAGAATTTCCAAGTGAAACCAGTCAATGTTAGCCTATGAAGGAAATTCAAGTTACTGGTAAGTACGGTTAAAATTACTTTTCAGGACCAGTACTGGGCTGAAAGATGCAGCACTGAGGTCTCTCCTGATAACAGGTGAATAAATCAGAATTCGGATTTCGGCTGATTTTAGAGGAATATTTGTATGTTTCAAAAATCAACACTTAGAAACTTTTTCAGCAAAAAGCAGGCAATGATATCCTATGGAAGGAAATTCAAGTTACTGGTAAGTACGGTTAAAATTACTTTTGAGGATCAGTACTGGGCTGAAAGATGCAGCACTGAGGTCTCTCCTGATAACAGGTGAGTAAATCAGAATTCGGATTTTGGCTGATTTTAGAGGAATATTTGTATGTTTCAAAAATCAACACTTAGAAACTTTTTCAGCAAAAAGCAGGCAATGATATCCTATGGAAGGAAATTCAAGTTACTGGTAAGTACGGTTAAAATTACTTTTGAGGATCAGTACTGGGCTGAAAGATGCAGCACTGAGGTCTCTCCTGATAACAGGTGAGTAAATCGGAATTCGTATTTCGGCTGATTTTAGAGGAATATTTTAAAGTTCCAAAACTCCACACTTAGAAGAATTTCCAAGTGAAACCAGTCAATGTTAGCCTATGAAGGAAATTCAAGTTACTGGTAAGTACGCTTAAAATTACTTTTCAGGACCAGTACTGGGCTGAAAGATGCAGCACTGAGGTCTCTCCTGATAACAGGTGAGTAAATCAGAATTCGGATTTCGGCTGATTTTAGAGGAATATTTGTATGTTTCAAAAATCAACACTTAGAAACTTTTTCAGCAAAAAGCAGGCAATGATATCCTATGGAAGGAAATTCAAGTTACTGGTAAGTACGGTTAAAATTACTTTTGAGGATCAGTACTGGGCTGAAAGATGCAGCACTGAGGTCTCTCCTGATAACAGGTGAGTAAATCAGAATTCGGATTTTGGCTGATTTTAGAGGAATATTTGTATGTTTCAAAAATCAACACTTAGAAACTTTTTCAGCAAAAAGCAGGCAATGATATCCTATGGAAGGAAATTCAAGTTACTGGTAAGTACGGTTAAAATTACTTTTGAGGATCAGTACTGGGCTGAAAGATGCAGCACTGAGGTCTCTCCTGATAACAGGTGAGTAAATCGGAATTCGTATTTCGGCTGATTTTAGAGGAATATTTTAAAGTTCCAAAACTCCACACTTAGAAGAATTTCCAAGTGAAACCAGTCAATGTTAGCCTATGAAGGAAATTCAAGTTACTGGTAAGTACGGTTAAAATTACTTTTCAGGACCAGTACTGGGCTGAAAGATGCAGCACTGAGGTCTCTCCTGATAACAGGTGAGTAAATCAGAATTCGGATTTCGGCTGATTTTAGAGGAATATTTGTATGTTTCAAAAATCAACACTTAGAAACTTTTTCAGCAAAAAGCAGGCAATGATATCCTATGGAAGGAAATTCAAGTTACTGGTAAGTACGGTTAAAATTACTTTTGAGGATCAGTACTGGGCTGAAAGATGCAGCACTGAGGTCTCTCCTGATAACAGGTGAGTAAATCAGAATTCGGATTTTGGCTGATTTTAGAGGAATATTTGTATGTTTCAAAAATCAACACTTAGAAACTTTTTCAGCAAAAAGCAGGCAATGATATCCTATGGAAGGAAATTCAAGTTACTGGTAAGTACGGTTAAAATTACTTTTGAGGATCAGTACTGGGCTGAAAGATGCAGCACTGAGGTCTCTCCTGATAACAGGTGAGTAAATCGGAATTCGTATTTCGGCTGATTTTAGAGGAATATTTTAAAGTTCCAAAACTCCACACTTAGAAGAATTTCCAAGTGAAACCAGTCAATGTTAGCCTATGAAGGAAATTCAAGTTACTGGTAAGTACGGTTAAAATTACTTTTCATGACCAGTACTGGGCTGAAAGATGCAGCACTGAGGTCTCTCCTGATAACAGGTGAGTAAATCAGAATTCGGATTTCGGCTGATTTTAGAGGAATATTTGTATGTTTCAAAAATCAACACTTAGAAACTTTTTCAGCAAAAAGCAGGCAATGATATCCTATGGAAGAAAATTCAAGTTACTGGTAAGTACGGTTAAAATTACTTTTGAGGATCAGTACTGGGCTGAAAGATGCAGCACTGAGGTCTCTCCTGATAACAGGTGAGTAAATCGGAATTCGTATTTCGGCTGATTTTAGAGGAATATTTTAAAGTTCCAAAACTCCACACTTAGAAGAATTTCCAAGTGAAACCAGTCAATGTTAGCCTATGAAGGAAATTCAAGTTACTGGTAAGTATGGTTAAAATTACTTTTCAGGACCAGTACTGGGCTGAAAGATGCAGCACTGAGGTCTCTCCTGATAACAGGTGAGTAAATCAGAATTCGGATTTTGGCTGATTTTAGAGGAATATTTGTATGTTTCAAAAATCAACACTTAGAAACTTTTTCAGCAAAAAGCAGGCAATGATATCCTATGGAAGGAATTTCAAGTTACTGGTAAGTACGGTTAAAATTACTTTTGAGGATCAGTACTGGGCTGAAAGATGCAGCACTGAGGTCTCTCCTGATAACAGGTGAGTAAATCGGAATTCGTATTTCGGCTGATTTTAGAGGAATATTTTAAAGTTCCAAAACTCCACACTTAGAAGAATTTCCAAGTGAAACCAGTCAATGTTAGCCTATGAAGGAAATTCAAGTTACTGGTAAGTACGGTTAAAATTACTTTTCAGGACCAGTACTGGGCTGAAAGATGCAGCACTGAGGTCTCTCCTGATAACAGGTGAATAAATCAGAATTCGGATTTCGGCTGATTTTAGAGGAATATTTGTATGTTTCAAAAATCAACACTTAGAAACTTTTTCAGCAAAAAGCAGGCAATGATATCCTATGGAAGGAAATTCAAGTTACTGGTAAGTACGGTTAAAATTACTTTTGAGGATCAGTACTGGGCTGAAAGATGCAGCACTGAGGTCTCTCCTGATAACAGGTGAGTAAATCAGAATTCGGATTTTGGCTGATTTTAGAGGAATATTTGTATGTTTCAAAAATCAACACTTAGAAACTTTTTCAGCAAAAAGCAGGCAATGATATCCTATGGAAGGAAATTCAAGTTACTGGTAAGTACGGTTAAAATTACTTTTGAGGATCAGTACTGGGCTGAAAGATGCAGCACTGAGGTCTCTCCTGATAACAGGTGAGTAAATCGGAATTCGTATTTCGGCTGATTTTAGAGGAATATTTTAAAGTTCCAAAACTCCACACTTAGAAGAATTTCCAAGTGAAACCAGTCAATGTTAGCCTATGAAGGAAATTCAAGTTACTGGTAAGTACGGTTAAAATTACTTTTCAGGACCAGTACTGGGCTGAAAGATGCAGCACTGAGGTCTCTCCTGATAACAGGTGAATAAATCAGAATTCGGATTTCGGCTGATTTTAGAGGAATATTTGTATGTTTCAAAAATCAACACTTAGAAACTTTTTCAGCAAAAAGCAGGCAATGATATCCTATGGAAGGAAATTCAAGTTACTGGTAAGTACGGTTAAAATTACTTTTGAGGATCAGTACTGGGCTGAAAGATGCAGCACTGAGGTCTCTCCTGATAACAGGTGAGTAAATCAGAATTCGGATTTTGGCTGATTTTAGAGGAATATTTGTATGTTTCAAAAATCAACACTTAGAAACTTTTTCAGCAAAAAGCAGGCAATGATATCCTATGGAAGGAAATTCAAGTTACTGGTAAGTACGGTTAAAATTACTTTTGAGGATCAGTACTGGGCTGAAAGATGCAGCACTGAGGTCTCTCCTGATAACAGGTGAGTAAATCGGAATTCGTATTTCGGCTGATTTTAGAGGAATATTTTAAAGTTCCAAAACTCCACACTTAGAAGAATTTCCAAGTGAAACCAGTCAATGTTAGCCTATGAAGGAAATTCAAGTTACTGGTAAGTACGCTTAAAATTACTTTTCAGGACCAGTACTGGGCTGAAAGATGCAGCACTGAGGTCTCTCCTGATAACAGGTGAGTAAATCAGAATTCGGATTTCGGCTGATTTTAGAGGAATATTTGTATGTTTCAAAAATCAACACTTAGAAACTTTTTCAGCAAAAAGCAGGCAATGATATCCTATGGAAGGAAATTCAAGTTACTGGTAAGTACGGTTAAAATTACTTTTGAGGATCAGTACTGGGCTGAAAGATGCAGCACTGAGGTCTCTCCTGATAACAGGTGAGTAAATCAGAATTCGGATTTTGGCTGATTTTAGAGGAATATTTGTATGTTTCAAAAATCAACACTTAGAAACTTTTTCAGCAAAAAGCAGGCAATGATATCCTATGGAAGGAAATTCAAGTTACTGGTAAGTACGGTTAAAATTACTTTTGAGGATCAGTACTGGGCTGAAAGATGCAGCACTGAGGTCTCTCCTGATAACAGGTGAGTAAATCGGAATTCGTATTTCGGCTGATTTTAGAGGAATATTTTAAAGTTCCAAAACTCCACACTTAGAAGAATTTCCAAGTGAAACCAGTCAATGTTAGCCTATGAAGGAAATTCAAGTTACTGGTAAGTACGGTTAAAATTACTTTTCAGGACCAGTACTGGGCTGAAAGATGCAGCACTGAGGTCTCTCCTGATAACAGGTGAGTAAATCAGAATTCGGATTTCGGCTGATTTTAGAGGAATATTTGTATGTTTCAAAAATCAACACTTAGAAACTTTTTCAGCAAAAAGCAGGCAATGATATCCTATGGAAGGAAATTCAAGTTACTGGTAAGTACGGTTAAAATTACTTTTGAGGATCAGTACTGGGCTGAAAGATGCAGCACTGAGGTCTCTCCTGATAACAGGTGAGTAAATCAGAATTCGGATTTTGGCTGATTTTAGAGGAATATTTGTATGTTTCAAAAATCAACACTTAGAAACTTTTTCAGCAAAAAGCAGGCAATGATATCCTATGGAAGGAAATTCAAGTTACTGGTAAGTACGGTTAAAATTACTTTTGAGGATCAGTACTGGGCTGAAAGATGCAGCACTGAGGTCTCTCCTGATAACAGGTGAGTAAATCGGAATTCGTATTTCGGCTGATTTTAGAGGAATATTTTAAAGTTCCAAAACTCCACACTTAGAAGAATTTCCAAGTGAAACCAGTCAATGTTAGCCTATGAAGGAAATTCAAGTTACTGGTAAGTATGGTTAAAATTACTTTTCAGGACCAGTACTGGGCTGAAAGATGCAGCACTGAGGTCTCTCCTGATAACAGGTGAGTAAATCAGAATTCGGATTTTGGCTGATTTTAGAGGAATATTTGTATGTTTCAAAAATCAACACTTAGAAACTTTTTCAGCAAAAAGCAGGCAATGATATCCTATGGAAGGAAATTCAAGTTACTGGTAAGTACGGTTAAAATTACTTTTGAGGATCAGTACTGGGCTGAAAGATGCAGCACTGAGGTCTCTCCTGATAACAGGTGAGTAAATCGGAATTCGTATTTCGGCTGATTTTAGAGGAATATTTTAAAGTTCCAAAACTCCACACTTAGAAGAATTTCCAAGTGAAACCAGTCAATGTTAGCCTATGAAGGAAATTCAAGTTACTGGTAAGTACGGTTAAAATTACTTTTCAGGACCAGTACTGGGCTGAAAGATGCAGCACTGAGGTCTCTCCTGATAACAGGTGAATAAATCAGAATTCGGATTTCGGCTGATTTTAGAGGAATATTTGTATGTTTCAAAAATCAACACTTAGAAACTTTTTCAGCAAAAGCAGGCAATGATATCCTATGGAAGAAAATTCAAGTTACTGGTAAGTACGGTTAAAATTACTTTTGAGGATCAGTACTGGGCTGAAAGATGCAGCACTGAGGTCTCTCCTGATAACAGGTGAGTAAATCAGAATTCGGATTTTGGCTGATTTTAGAGGAATATTTGTATGTTTCAAAAATCAACACTTAGAAACTTTTTCAGCAAAAAGCAGGCAATGATATCCTATGGAAGGAAATTCAAGTTACTGGTAAGTACGGTTAAAATTACTTTTGAGGATCAGTACTGGGCTGAAAGATGCAGCACTGAGGTCTCTCCTGATAACAGGTGAGTAAATCAGAATTCGGATTTTGGCTGATTTTAGAGGAATATTTGTATGTTTCAAAAATCAACACTTAGAAACTTTTTCAGCAAAAAGCAGGCAATGATATCCTATGGAAGGAAATTCAAGTTACTGGTAAGTATGGTTAAAATTACTTTTGAGGATCAGTACTGGGCTGAAAGATGCAGCACTGAGGTCTCTCCTGATAACAGGTGAGTAAATCGGAATTCGTATTTCGGCTGATTTTAGAGGAATATTTTAAAGTTCCAAAACTCCACACTTAGAAGAATTTCCAAGTGAAACCAGTCAATGTTAGCCTATGAAGGAAATTCAAGTTACTGGTAAGTACGGTTAAAATTACTTTTCAGGACCAGTACTGGGCTGAAAGATGCAGCACTGAGGTCTCTCCTGATAACAGGTGAGTAAATCAGAATTCGGATTTCGGCTGATTTTAGAGGAATATTTGTATGTTTCAAAAATCAACACTTAGAAACTTTTTCAGCAAAAAGCAGGCAATGATATCCTATGGAAGGAAATTCAAGTTACTGGTAAGTACGGTTAAAATTACTTTTGAGGATCAGTACTGGGCTGAAAGATGCAGCACTGAGGTCTCTCCTGATAACAGGTGAGTAAATCGGAATTCGTATTTCGGCTGATTTTAGAGGAATATTTTAAAGTTCCAAAACTCCACACTTAGAAGAATTTCCAAGTGAAACCAGTCAATGTTAGCCTATGAAGGAAATTCAAGTTACTGGTAAGTACGGTTAAAATTACTTTTCAGGACCAGTACTGGGCTGAAAGATGCAGCACTGAGGTCTCTCCTGATAACAGGTGAATAAATCAGAATTCGGATTTCGGCTGATTTTAGAGGAATATTTGTATGTTTCAAAAATCAACACTTAGAAACTTTTTCAGCAAAAAGCAGGCAATGATATCCTATGGAAGGAAATTCAAGTTACTGGTAAGTACGGTTAAAATTACTTTTGAGGATCAGTACTGGGCTGAAAGATGCAGCACTGAGGTCTCTCCTGATAACAGGTGAGTAAATCAGAATTCGGATTTTGGCTGATTTTAGAGGAATATTTGTATGTTTCAAAAATCAACACTTAGAAACTTTTTCAGCAAAAAGCAGGCAATGATATCCTATGGAAGGAAATTCAAGTTACTGGTAAGTACGGTTAAAATTACTTTTGAGGATCAGTACTGGGCTGAAAGATGCAGCACTGAGGTCTCTCCTGATAACAGGTGAGTAAATCGGAATTCGTATTTCGGCTGATTTTAGAGGAATATTTTAAAGTTCCAAAACTCCACACTTAGAAGAATTTCCAAGTGAAACCAGTCAATGTTAGCCTATGAAGGAAATTCAAGTTACTGGTAAGTACGGTTAAAATTACTTTTCAGGACCAGTACTGGGCTGAAAGATGCAGCACTGAGGTCTCTCCTGATAACAGGTGAATAAATCAGAATTCGGATTTCGGCTGATTTTAGAGGAATATTTGTATGTTTCAAAAATCAACACTTAGAAACTTTTTCAGCAAAAAGCAGGCAATGATATCCTATGGAAGGAAATTCAAGTTACTGGTAAGTACGGTTAAAATTACTTTTGAGGATCAGTACTGGGCTGAAAGATGCAGCACTGAGGTCTCTCCTGATAACAGGTGAGTAAATCAGAATTCGGATTTTGGCTGATTTTAGAGGAATATTTGTATGTTTCAAAAATCAACACTTAGAAACTTTTTCAGCAAAAAGCAGGCAATGATATCCTATGGAAGGAAATTCAAGTTACTGGTAAGTACGGTTAAAATTACTTTTGAGGATCAGTACTGGGCTGAAAGATGCAGCACTGAGGTCTCTCCTGATAACAGGTGAGTAAATCGGAATTCGTATTTCGGCTGATTTTAGAGGAATATTTTAAAGTTCCAAAACTCCACACTTAGAAGAATTTCCAAGTGAAACCAGTCAATGTTAGCCTATGAAGGAAATTCAAGTTACTGGTAAGTATGGTTAAAATTACTTTTCAGGACCAGTACTGGGCTGAAAGATGCAGCACTGAGGTCTCTCCTGATAACAGGTGAGTAAATCAGAATTCGGATTTTGGCTGATTTTAGAGGAATATTTGTATGTTTCAAAAATCAACACTTAGAAACTTTTTCAGCAAAAAGCAGGCAATGATATCCTATGGAAGGAAATTCAAGTTACTGGTAAGTACGGTTAAAATTACTTTTGAGGATCAGTACTGGGCTGAAAGATGCAGCACTGAGGTCTCTCCTGATAACAGGTGAGTAAATCGGAATTCGTATTTCGGCTGATTTTAGAGGAATATTTTAAAGTTCCAAAACTCCACACTTAGAAGAATTTCCAAGTGAAACCAGTCAATGTTAGCCTATGAAGGAAATTCAAGTTACTGGTAAGTACGGTTAAAATTACTTTTCAGGACCAGTACTGGGCTGAAAGATGCAGCACTGAGGTCTCTCCTGATAACAGGTGAATAAATCAGAATTCGGATTTCGGCTGATTTTAGAGGAATATTTGTATGTTTCAAAAATCAACACTTAGAAACTTTTTCAGCAAAAAGCAGGCAATGATATCCTATGGAAGGAAATTCAAGTTACTGGTAAGTACGGTTAAAATTACTTTTGAGGATCAGTACTGGGCTGAAAGATGCAGCACTGAGGTCTCTCCTGATAACAGGTGAGTAAATCAGAATTCGGATTTTGGCTGATTTTAGAGGAATATTTGTATGTTTCAAAAATCAACACTTAGAAACTTTTTCAGCAAAAAGCAGGCAATGATATCCTATGGAAGGAAATTCAAGTTACTGGTAAGTACGGTTAAAATTACTTTTGAGGATCAGTACTGGGCTGAAAGATGCAGCACTGAGGTCTCTCCTGATAACAGGTGAGTAAATCGGAATTCGTATTTCGGCTGATTTTAGAGGAATATTTTAAAGTTCCAAAACTCCACACTTAGAAGAATTTCCAAGTGAAACCAGTCAATGTTAGCCTATGAAGGAAATTCAAGTTACTGGTAAGTATGGTTAAAATTACTTTTCAGGACCAGTACTGGGCTGAAAGATGCAGCACTGAGGTCTCTCCTGATAACAGGTGAGTAAATCAGAATTCGGATTTCGGCTGATTTTAGAGGAATAT
>CAWUFW010019318.1:25000-190338 GCA_963921515.1 Calotriton arnoldi
CGCCTACTAACTTGGAGGCCCCCCCGGACAAACTGGACCTTATACTGAGGGAAGTGCGAGACTCGAGGAAGGCCATTGAACAGCAACTCGGCTCCCTAACAACGGGGTTCACCCTCCTCAAGGCCGACCATGACAAACTTGCCACTGTTGTTAAAGACAACAAATTTGCACTGCTGGAGCGGCTGCCACAACACAAGGAACACGGAACGCAGCTCGCGCAACTCCAAAAACAAGTCACTGGGCTGCAGGAGAGGGTGGACGACGCGGAAGGGAGGGCCCAACGCAATAACATCCGCGTCATAGGCCTACCGGAACGCTGTGAGGGATCGGATGCTACCAGATTCATGGAACGATGGTTCAGAGACCACGTGGCCCCGGAGGGCTTATCTGACTTTTTCTGTGTAGAGAGGGCGCATAGAATTCCATCTGGTAGGCCGACGGCAGGGGCCCAACCCCGTCCCCTGATTGTCAAAATCCTGAACTTCAGAGATAGAGACACTCTGCTACAGAAGGCGAGGGAACTGTCCCAAATACAATACGAGAACCAGCGGGTGTGCCTATACCCGGATTACACTGCTCTGGTACAACGCAAGCGCTCCTTCTATCAAGACGCAAAGAAGAAACTCAGGGCACTGAACATTAAATATGCGCTGCTGTTCCCGGCCAAGTTAAAAGTAATCCACGACCAAAAGACACAGTTTTTTGACACACCAGACGAGGTGGAAGAATGGCTTGAAATGATGTTTCCCCCGGGGGGGTCCGGTCCCTCTTCACAGACTGTCGCTACATCCCTGAGGCCAAAACGGGTCCGTAAATCGAGACGCCTCAGGCTAGGACACACAGCTAAGACTGGGAATCCCACGCCGGAACAGGCCCTGCGGGACCGGACGGAGGCGCTGGAGGCGGCCAGCAGGTTTCGAGAAGAAACTCATCCAATACCCTCAGACTCATCGGAGGACATCTCGGTCCACTCTGATTCAGAGTCTAGTATAACATTATTCAGCACTCTTACGCCTCAAACCGCTGATGGCTTTCTGGGATAGCTCTTTGTCAATAATGGGGCATAACGTGTATTAGTCATAATGTCGTGCATATGTAAGATTTCTATATTAGCAGTGCATAGTTATCCCCAAAGTTCCGATTTCGTGATGAATGCTGCTAAGTGCGGTCCGGGCTGCGTTGAGCTCGCAACGCTCTCACCTCACTAGGCAGCCTACAGGAATGCACCCCCCTACAGTGAAAGCAACACATACACTGTTACTTGTTAGCATCGTTGTGCACATGGTTTGGGCCAGCGTAGTTCTCGCTGCTGGCCCGAGTATTGCAGATTGTAGTTTAGAAGTTTTTGCTGTTTTGCCCACCACCTATGTTGCTCCGCGTACCGCTGCTCCCCTCACGCTGAACATGCATCCACCATTAGTACAACTCGTGCATACATGCAGGATAGTTACAAAGTGATAACCTGGAACGTACTGGGGTCTATCCACAAGAGACAGAATTTATGCGCAATTAAACGCGACGAGCACACATAGTATGCCTACAGGAGGCCCACCTGACTACAGCTGAGGTGGCTAAACGACGTAAGAAATGGAGGGGCCAGGTATTCTCCACGTCATATTCCGCCTTTGCCAGAGGTGCATCAATATGGGTTAGGAACGGGGTCCCTTTCAAGGCTCTGGAACAGCGGGCGGACCCTCTGGGTAGATACATTCTGGTGAGAGGCACACTAGACGGCGCACAAATAATCTTGGGCAGCATATATGCTCCTAACTTCGAGCAGGATAAATTCCTCCTGAGCCTTAACCGTGTCCTGGCGTCCTGGGCTGCGTGCCCATGGTTACTGGGCGGAGATTACAATGCTGTGATGGATCTCACCATTCACAGATCACCCCCCCCTCTTAGTGGAGCCGGCTCTATAAGACAGGCCGATGCACTATGTAGATGGGCAGAGGGATGGGGGTTAGGGGACGTCTGGCACTTGAAGTATCCAACCAGCAGAGAATACTAGTTTTTCTCCCATCCACATCAACTTCACACTCGAATAGATGGGATCTTCTGCTCAAATCTCATCACCACTCAGATCACGCACGCTACATACCTGGGTAAGACGCTCTCCGACCACAAACCATTGGAGATTACACTAGCTTGGGGCAGGATCCCCACTCCAGTCCCCACTTGGAAGCTGTGGCCCCAAATGCTTGAGGACTCCGTCTTCCGGGAGGCCCTGTCCACAGGCATCAACCATTACTTTGCAGAAAACACGGGCACTGCCTCCACTCCACAGGTGGAGTGGGACACATTCAAGACGGTGGTCAGGGGGATAGCCATTAGCACTACAGCAGTGTCACAACAGGAAACACACAACAACTTCATAGACGTCGAAAATGCCCTGAATAACCTTGAGCAGGCAGCAGCGAGTGACCCCACTAAGGGAGCACTCTTGCAGGAAACCCGAATAAAGCATGCGGAACTACTAGAAACACTAAGACACATTGACTATACTGCCTACACGCACGCGAAACACGCTGAAGCTGACAGGGCCGGCCCGCTCCTGGCGCGCATACTCCGGGATGACCCCCCGCATACCCCAATACACGAAATAACTACGATGGCCGGGGACACAGTAGGCACGCAGCATGGCATAAACGAAGCCTTCTGCGAGTATTATCAGACACTATACCAATCACCCCCCACTGGCAGAAGATACCCTTGATGCTCTCCTAACTGATGTACCATTCCCTCAACTGAACAAAGCGGCACAGGACGACCTCTCCGGCCCCATCACCAGGGCGGAAATCAAGGAGGCCATCCGAGACCTCCCTCGAAACAAGGCCCCAGGCCTTGATGGCCTTCCGGCCGAATTCTTTGCTACATTCTCAGACTCCCTGGTACCGCAGCTAGAGCGCCTGTATAACTCTGCGATAGACACAGGAACACTGCCCCCCACCACCAGGCAGGCATTGGTGGTATCCCTCCCCAAACCGGGCCGTTCGGCTACGGACCTATCAGGCTACAGACCCTTGTCCTTACTCACGACTGAATATAAAATACTGAGTAAAGTCCTCTCGAGTCGCTTACTCCCTTATCTGCATAAGTTAATCCACCCAGACCAATGCAGGTTTGTACCGGCGCGTAGCACTTCACTCAACATTAGGAGATTATACCACGTCATGACAACAACCTCTCCAGAAAGCTGTAACGCAGGATGTATCACTCTAGATTTGAGGCAGGCATTTGACACGCGTAGATGGGACTATATGTTTCAGATACTCGGGAGATTTGGAATACCTCCAGACTATCTGAAGTGGGTTAAACTGCTTTATTCAGCCCCCACCGCGAGGGCTCGCACTGGGAGCCACATCTCACAGGAATAGCCGATTGGCAAAGGCACCCGCCAGGGCTGCCCCTTATCTCCGCTGCTGTTTGTGCTCGCCCTGGAACCTCTGGCTCTTAAGGTGCGGCTTTCAGCCGCGCAGACAGGTATACGCTTGGGACAGGCTACACACGTAATTTCTGCATATGCAGATGATATAATACTGTACGCCAACGACCTGACCACGGATCTCACACCTATCTCAGACATTTTCACCACCTTTGCACAACTCTCAGGCCTTAGCATAAACGAGAATAAGTCATATGCTTTCTTTTTTCACCATGGGGAACGCCCAGAGGCGATTCAGCTTGGTCCACACTCCCTAAAGGTCGCTACACACACGTTCAAATATCTAGGCATACAAGTGTACAGAACCGCGCCGGATCTTATAGAGGGTAACTTAGGTAAGGCTATCAGATCTCTCCGGTCGCAGGTCACATTCTGGTCTTCCCTACCGCTCTCTGTGATGGGCCGAGTAGCAATCTCAAAAATGGTGGTCCTACCTCGATTGTTATATTTCTTTACTAATTTACCGGTAGTGATCCTGACTACGCTTCTCAACTCGCTGAACACGATGCTATCTGATCTGGGGCAATGGCCGCCGTAGGGTGGGACTGGCTAAACTGCAACTGGATACAGACCAGGGTGTACTGGGTGCCCCAGATTTCCGTGCCTAATGCTACGTGAGTCAACTGCAGTGGCTTTCGTATTGGCTGGCAGGGCGTAACCTGCATGAGATAGATTATACTCCTGCTGATATAGACCGAGGGGGGCTACACACACTACTTCTACCAACAGATAGGATACCGACCAGTGCCCCAACACTCCTGCGCTCTGCACTTGCATTACACTCATTACACGCGTAGCTGCCCTCCATACTCTGATAACACGCCACTATTAGGCAACCCTACCCCCACTGGCTTACTCACTAAACATCAACTTCTTGCCTGGACTGAGGGCGGTGTCACCACAGTGGGCGCTTTGTTCGATGAGGGCACCCTTATGGACCATGGTAATTTCATTTGACGCCATGGGGTCTCAGACGCATTATATCTCACACACGCTGCAGTCCTACAATATGTGAAGAAACACTGGGCCCCACACAGGGAGGCACCCGCGGGACACGAACTGGTCCACATGACCTACATGATGGGAGAAGGCCGCCACCTCACTAAATGTCTATACAAAGGCATTGCAGCACACACTAGAATCCCATTGACGGGTTTGCCCAATAGATGGTCCACGGATCTTGGCACAGAACTGACAGACAAAGAATGGTGTATGATCTTAGAATACCCCAAGAAAATCCCACATAAAGCCAAATTTAAGTTTATTCAATATATGGTCCTACACAGGGCATATCTCACCCCACACCGGCTGCAGTGCATATTCCCAGCCACACAACATCATTGCCCCAGATGTAAGTTAGGCGACGCTGACTTACTCCACATGCCCTGGCTGTGCCCTGTGCTCGCCTCTTACTGGTCGGAAGTGGTTACAATGGTCAAATCTGCGGTTGGGATTCCTGTTCCGAGCACGCCTGCTGTCTGCCTGTTGGGGTTGTCTCGACATCCCAAGGCACAGAGGGTACAGCTTCGCTTTATAGACCTAGCATTACTCATGGCCAAACACTCCATTACGATGTGGTGGAAGTCAGTTACACCCCCACCACTCTATAGCTGGCACGGGGAGGTGGTGAGATGGGGCAGCGCGGAAAGTGCTGCAATCCGACGGGAGGAAGCCCGCGGACTGCGCAAAAAGATAATCTCTCTGGACTGGGATACCATACTAGAAGCTTTCAAGGCCCTTGCATCGCCACCAGTCCCTGTAGTGCAGGATTAGTAGAAGCTTTATTATCCAGGCCCTTTCCAGCCTACACTGTTAACGGTTCATAAGTCCTGCTGATCTAACACTGTACAGTATGCATATTGGAATGTTTGCAGAAAGAGCTGGTGCAGCTAGCGGAGCACTCTGACGCAAAGTTGATGTGGGGATGGGCCAGACGAAGTTGGGTAAGGGAGGGAGGGGCGGGTTAGTTTAATTAACTCATTACATGAATCTTCTTACCACACGGCAGCAGTGCTGCAGTACAGAAAGTAATGGACCACTTAAAGGTACATCTGAACAATACAGTATATCAAGCACAGACACAACAGGAAATGTAATGCTGCTGTATATACGCGGGGCTACCACTGTAACCTTAGCAGCCTTTCTAATCCAGCCTGTACTGCGCAATTTACTGTACCTAATATATTTGTCTATTTGGTAATGGATGTTAATTGCTGAAGAAAAACAAAAACCTAATAAAATGTGTTATAAAAAAAAAAGTGAGCTTGAGAGGATTCATAGTTAGAGAAATCTGGGCCGTTAATTTGCAACTGTCCACAAGCCCTGTATTGCTGACCCAAATGTAAAAAATAAATTTGATTAGACAATGGAGCTTTTTCTCACATCATCCATTTTAGAGCTGCGGACCTGAAGGCTGTGACTGGTTGGCTGCATGAGTAAAAAATCAGTTGCAACCACCATTACAGGATACGAATCTCCACCCTGATTCCTACAAAAAAAAAAAAAAAGTAAAGTAGCCAAGAAGAAACAGTGTATCCTGTGCCATACTGGCTCAGTTGGTAAGGGAATGAGGGAGTGGAGACTGAAGAAAGGGACACCCTAGGATAAAAATCTTTTAACAAAAAATAAAAAGGTGGTGAGATTTTCCAATATGCAGCAAGGTTTGTAAACACTGCCCAGGTGGGCCAGGAACCCCACGGCAAGCGCTGTTGGACCCCTGTTAGGCCATTATGGGTTTGTAACCCACAAGTCTCTTGGGGATTGGGAACCCCACAAAAATGAAACAAAATAAAACGGGTGAACCGAGAGAGGGACTAGGAGCTGATTAGCAGGTCCAGCACCCACGCTCCTTGAATATCGTAGTAAAAAAAAGAAGGGTGCTGTTTCTCCAGAAAAGCAAGAGAAAGAAATGAGAAACTGGCAGTTGGGACCAGGAGAGGGGCTGATCGACTGGGTTGGGGCATCCGTGTGATCAGAAGTGATTGCCCGCACACACCCAGATTTATTTTATTTATTTATTTGAAGTTTTGTATAGCGCGAACATGACCCAAGTGGGTATCAGAGCGCTTTACATACGGTTGAGGAAGACATAGGAAAACAGCTAGGGGAGAAAAATCAATGTAACAGTGGGACAATATACAACAGGAGCAGGATGACATTAAGGTGGACATAGGAAGCAGGCTGGGTGAGAACGAAAAGTGGGGCAATATACATCAAGAGCAAACAAGACAATATGGCAAGCGAAAATGGGTCGCAACACATGATATGTATTCAGTAGGCTAGAGGCAAGAGGAGAGAAGCATCTAGTTCAACGCATCGTTCATTAGTAGAGCTTTGACTTCCCTTTTGAAGGCCAGTGTAGAGGGAATCAGTCTTGTTTCCACTGGCAGGGAGTTCCAGATTCTCGGGGCGATGCCAGAGAATGTACGCTTGTGGGCTTTAAGCGTAGATGGGCGTCCTGCTTCATCATTGCAATTCCAACGGCCCCTCGAGGGGGCTCTTTATCAGAGATCTTCTGATTGTTAAGCTGTAATGATGTATGCAAGTGAGGATGTAGTGAGTGTAGGGCGGTGTGCTAGGTGATTTAAAACTGTCTAAAGCGGTACCAAGAACGGTTTTAATAGGGTGGTCCCCTTGACAGGAGTAAAAACAGAAGAGCGCTGTCAGTGGAGCCAATGAACATTGACAGCTTAAAATATGTGATGTAGGGACAAAGGTTTCATGCCTTATGGTCCAACTGGATCTTTGGCATTTCTTCTGGACCAAATAGTTGATGCCTACCCTACACCCGATTGGGAGAGGAGGTGTGTTACATAGATGTGCCCAATCAGTATTTGTCAACTATACCTGCTACGGTACAGGACAGCAAAGTTCCGACCTGTAAGAGAGAAAAGAGAGAGCTAATCGGGGGGTGTCACCACTGACTGAATGGGTTGACACTCCCTTAATACATGTAATATGCCTTTATTTGAGTGAACAAACATGCCGATGGCTCATTGTCGCCCCTCAGTGAAGTGTGCACAACAAAATAAACAAATAGGCAGGAGACCACACATGGAAAACACAGATTAACACAAAACACAATACCAAACACATATATAGATCGTGGTACCTTGTAGGGTAGAATATGCCAAAGGTAAGGAATAGGGATCTTACCCTATTAAAGTGGTAATTGTGCCCCTCTGGTATGGGCAGAGGACTGAGCTTAGCTGTGGAGATGAATTGGTAAAAATAGGTGTACCAATTAGGATGTAGCGTAAAGACATGAAGGGAAAAAAATACATAGTATTGGTTTGTTAGTACTCAAGTGGTCCCACACAGTAATGTAATAATTATGCTCAAATAGCAGGCTTCTTCTGATGGATACTTCTACCTGCAGATTGGTCACATGTAGAATATCCCCAGGCGTCAGACTGGATTGGGAAACTTCAAGTCTCTAAAGTGACCGGTTTGGGTTCTGGCTTTGTATTGACACCGGAAGTATTGTATTGTAATTGCATTTATATAGCGCTTACTACCCATGACGAGGCGTCAAGTAATGTCGGGTGACATCAGAAAAGCTGTATATTGCCCACCCCCGCGCAGTGACATCTGTTCCCCTTTTTCCATGCTTTCTAAACTGATCTGGAGCTCATTCTGTCATGAGATTTGTGAGTTTCTTCAGTTCAGTACAATGTCTCCTCTGAAGCACTCTGGCTTCAAACCATGTAGGGACTGTAAGAGACAGATGTCCATTACTGACCCCCATTCCATAAGCCTTTGGTTTTTAAGCTCGGACCATTACTTTCAATCCTGCGACTCCTGTCTCAGCATGCACATGAAGGACATCAAGAAGCGTAAGGCCAAGTTATTCATGGCCCGGGCCCACAACGACAAATGCAGCCATCGCCATTCTAAGCTGTGCTCCTTGTCACTTTCCTCTCATTCATCAGGCAAACAGAGGAAGCACAAGAAACACAAACTACACAGAAAAGGTAAGTTATCTAGACACCCTTCATCTCCCACAGAATCTTCATCATCGAAACCATAGTTGGTTGTCGTGGAGCTGGTAGATTCTCCTCCGAGTGGCGCACACCAGCACGTATACAGGACCTGCAGCACCAAATCTGCTGTTCTTGGCTCCCTGGGTGATGGTTCCAGTGTACTCAGAATTGCCAGTGCCAACTCCATCCTGCCAGCCAGGCTCAGACCCATCTGCGTTCCTCAACACCATGAACAACATCTTTGCTAGAGCTACGGTGCCATCTGGTGCACCTTCCGGCTCACGGCGCCTTACATTCTGCCCATGTTCATGCCCTTGGTTCTGGAACCTCAGAATCAGCACCAGCTCCTCCATCCTTTTCTCTGGCACGCCGATATATCATGCCTCAGGCATCCATGTAGTGGACGGCCCAGCGACAGAAACCACCTATGCTGGGCATGGATCCATTCGCATCACCTCCACAATTCATGGAGCCCGTACCTCAGAACAGGTCTAGAAGGGAGTCTCAGAGACTACTAGAAGAGGAGGAATATAGACAGTGGGTTTGTGACCTCTTTGAGTCTGCCTGTACCCTTACGGTGATGATGAGGAAGGACAGCTAGATCATGAAATGGCAGACCTTTCATCGGCTAGTAGAGTCGACACATTCCACCCCCTCCCCCCCATAGATGGTGATGGAATTTTCTTCAGGACACCCGACACCAGAAGTTTTGTCCTCAGATCCCGATGCTAGACACCAAGACTGATGTCCTCAACAAAGTGCTCCACCCGGCGGCACCCACCGTGAAATCCCTGTTGCTCTTTATGATGCCATATTGTCATGTGGATCCTATAAAACCTATACAGGATCTGCGCGTTCGGACAGCATACAATGTAGGATTGGTGTCGGACTGATACTGAACACCCCCACCGGGTATGTTGGCCTCTTGTATCAGCTAGCTCACAGTGCCACTAGAATCTCCTCTTACCAAGGAGAGAATAGTTCTTGGCAACCATCGAACATGGCAACCCTGATCCCTCAGGACCGTGGAAACAATATACTACTTTTCGCTCAGTCACTCGTGCTTACTTAGTCTATCTTAGAGAGGTACCCAGAATAAACAGGCTGGGCGTTTTCAATAAGTATTTATTGAACAGTTGTTATTCTGGTGTAAAATAGATGAGCTGCAACAACTGTTAGAAAGTAAAAGATATAAATGATTAGCAGTACTAAGAAAGTAAACGGATGGTATAGCTCTACCATCTTGCAGTAATCATGAATTCATACAAGTACATAAAATACATGATAATAAAAAGATGCGTACTCCTACGATGTCTCCCTAACTAGATGTACCTAAGTGTACCTAGCATGTGTGTAGGTGTTAAGCCAAGAATCCCTCTAGGATAAAGTCAACCCCATTACCTGAAGCAAGAGACTGTGGGATCCCGTCCTGGTCTCGAGTTGGACACCCCGCGAGGGATGTTAGACCACTGCGAGCTGTAGTGTCTGCATGCAGGAACCTCAGCGTCTCTGGTCAGTGTGTCTGCCGGGAAGTCCTGGTCTCCTCTCTCTCTATCTTAGCAAGATGTGATGTATATATACCCATAGGTCTCCCCAGGGGTCCTACCTCGCTGTATTAATGTGTCGGTCTAAGGATGACGTCAGGCATGAACTTTATACATAGATATTATACAGGAGATGGTAGTCCTGCTGTGCTTCCAAGAACCCTCATGCATAATGTATGAGATTTCAAACTAGGGAAAACCCGTGTTCTGAATGCAGTGTCGTATCTAGGTAAAAGGTCAGTCCCTGTAAACCGTTATAAGTCTAATGTAGGGAAGAATATAGGTGAAGGGTAACGATGTTACCTGGGCCTATATTATGGTACCTATATGGAATATAACAATATTAGATCCGGACATGGCAGCCTGGGAGAAGCCTACCTCCGCATCGACTGGTGGCAAGGTGCTATTGCCCCGCACCAGAGAATCCACCATTCCTTTCCTCTTCCACAGAAAGCCTGTTCACCTAAGCATCATGCTCCTAAGGGAATCTCTTCAGATAAATGTCTGGAAGTGTGTGGACAGACCTTTTCAGTGGGCAGCATGGCACTCAAATCTCTCAGTGCCACCTGTCTGCTAGTACGTTATTCCATGCATTATGGGACATGGCCTAGTTGGTCACTCTTCATGTCCCGGACGACTTGAGATCCTACATTCAAGAAGTCTTGAGGGAGGGACCGAACGCATCATGTCACATCATCAAATCCAACCTGGACATGCACAATGGGTCTTCTGTCTCGCTGAGGTGACATGCCTGACTTCTGGCTTCTCTGACATACCCATCAACTTGATGGACCTCCCTTTTCGTAGGAGCATGCCTGTTTGAGTACAAAGCTGATACAGCTTTGGAAAGTCCTGCAAGCCTACAGCTTGGTCCCTGAGAACTCCAAAAATCCCAGCCTACCAGGGACTATCACCCGTTTCAGCGCTTTTGGGGTCTCGCAAGGGAATTCTTCTTTCATTAGTGTCATTACTTTCCGGCCCAGCAGCCCCAGAATCTGCTGGTCAAGTAATTCAGGGGCAGTCAGTGGCAAGGACGATGGATCTCTCCAGCAAGCATCCTCCTTCTTTTCCACACCACTGGGAAATGTCTAGATTGCTTTTCCAATCCCACACCTAATGAATTGCAAAGCAGTTGAAAGATTTCCTTTAAGGTCACAAGACCAAACTCCCTTTTAGGGAAAATGACTGGAAGGGAGATAGTACAACTGTCATAGGAGATTTGGCGAGAACAATAAGAGCTCATCCTCACCTTTCCACCAGCCTAATTTGTGAGTTTCAGGAAATACTTAAGTGTGCACATGTAAGATCGTAGCACTGATCATTTAATGTAGTTGCAGAAACTTCCATTATCCTCTTTTTGTGGTGTATAGCTTGGTGTCATCGCAAGTCAAAACCACTTAGATACTAGTGTTGAAGTGACTTTCAAGCCCATTGCCATTGAGAGCAAACTGGCAGCTAATTGTAAAGAGGACGTTTGTCACAAAGAGAAAGGATGTGGCCTAACGGCTAAAGCGGTCAACCTCGAAGCTGGGGAACACAAGTTCAAGTCTCGGCCGAGACGTTCAACAGCCTGTGAATTTCGGTAAATCACTTAATCTCCCTGTGCCTAACAAAATGAATGTATCCGTCTGTAAAGCAACTGGTACTCATGTAGAGCGCTCCAATACCTTCGGGTCACATTTGCGCTATATAAAACTCCCCAAAAAAAAGAAGGGTATCTGTGAGCCCTTTTTAGAGTAGTCCCAGGGTAATAACATGTAGCAGGACTCGGGTTGAGGCCAATGGAGTTGTTTACTACTGGTGTCCTGGTTCCCGATTTAGCAAGTACTCTGCTTTAGCACAAGATTATCACTGATAGCAAGGCAGAGCAGTCACCTACTCAAGAAGGTGATGTACGTAAGCTTATTCAGTGATATTACTTAATTCTGGTCTACCACTTCAGCAGTGTTGTACTGTGTGTAATGAAAGGTACATTATTAGACATATGTTGGAAATTGCCATCTTTTGCGTGGTAGTCACCCATATTTTTGTATTCACTACCCTATTTTTGCAGAACCGTTTTTTGTTGACATTAGGACTCTGCCGACGTTACTCCTGCTAACCAGTGGTAAAGTGCTTGTTCTCTCCCTTCCAAACATGGTAAAATTGGTATACACCTAATTGCCACTTTAATTTACTTATAAGTGCCTCGTAAATGGTACTACATGCATCTAGGACCTGTAAATTAAATGCTACTAATTGTTGTGAGTCCCCTATAGTAGTTTTCCCCTATGTTAGCCTAACTGCACATGTTGTAGGTTGCTTTGGCTTTGCACACGTTACAAAGTAACACGTTTGTATTTGTGCCACATATTATTTTAGCAATACACTTCCACTGGGATTCAGTGTAAACATTTTGTACAAGGTCAAACAAAATTGTGCCCTGTTTTTCTCTGTGGTTGGACACTAACACCTAGACACAGTAGAAGAGACCCAGCTGCTGTTTTCGAGCATGGCATTTCTTACCATATAATCCTAGACTTGGAGAATTTCTAGCAGAGGAAAGGTCCAGGGACAAGCGCGCCAGCTCTGCGCTATGTGAGATGTAGACCAGCTGACGGCCAATGCCAGGTATGGAGCCTGGTACCATCCCAGAGATCTTAGTTGTATTATTGTGAGGCTAGGTTTAGGCAGATACACCAATAATCATGATATGGCTTTTCATTGTGTACGGTTTATTAGTGATGCTAATTACAATACTAAGTTTTGTATGTTTTCTAGTTGCAGCACAGTTGCTTCATAATGGAGCACAATAGTTTCAATAAATATTGTAAACTGTTCTTGTGTCTCAGTTCTGTTTATTATGGACATGCACGAGTGAGAGAACAAAGGGCCATATTTACAAGGGAATAGCGGAGCGTGGCGTTGAGCACAAAATGCTAACGCCATGCTCTGTCATTCCAAAAATGCAGGGATGCACCGTATTTACAAAGATACGGCGCACCCCTGCGTTTTCCCTAGCGCCGGCGCTAAATTAAGCTGCCTAGCGCCAGCGCAGGCACCCTTACACCATAGTGCAAGGGTACCCTTGCACCATAGTTCAACGGTGCCTGCGTGGAGGGAATGATTGTTTATGTGCAGGAAGGTGTCCCTTCCTGCACATAAACAATGTGCAGGAAGGTGTCTCTTCCTGCACATAAACAATCACAAATGGAGATTTGTAGCTTCTATGTGTGCTGCATTGTGCAGCACACATAGAAGTTACAAACGTCATTTTTTTGTTTTTGATTCTTTATGTGCAGGAAGGGACACCTTCCTGCACATAACCAATCATTCATGGCGTTTTGCTGTTTCTATATGTGCTGCACAATGTAGCACACATAGAAACAGCAAAAACGAGGAGAAATTGAGCCTTTCTCCTCGTTTCGCCATTTTGGCACTACCTCCCTCCTATTTACGCTACCCTTCTAAATAGGGGGCAGCGTCAAAATCAGTGGGTGTTGCGGCAGAACACCCACTGCAACACCCAGTGCCAACCCCTTTCACGCGACGTGTAGCATGAAAGGGGGCCTTATTTACAAGGTGACGTTAAGCCACACTGAGTGGCTTAACGCCGCCTTGTAAATAAGGTGAAGCCCCTATCGTCACACGAACGTCCAAAAAAGTGACGTTCCTGTGGCGATGGGGGCATGTAAATATGCCCCAGAAGGTGAGGACCTGTTGCCGCGGTTCCCTGAGGGAACTAGAGTGTTGTGTTCTAGGGTGCCAACTTACCTGTTTCTCTGGGAAGGTTAGGAGGGAAGGTAAGGCACTATGAGCTAGTCTGGATTGGGGCTCATATTTACTGATGTGGTATGGTGACTCAGTCCCTACATACTGATGTTCTGTGATTCCAGGCATTGTTCTGTTCCCAAACAGGATCTCTGTAACATGGCGCCACCAACGTTTGGTCTGGTACTTATTCACGGGTCTCCTGAGTAGTGCTTGTGTGTGTCCATAATAGCCCTTACACCTACTACTAAGCTGTCCGTGGTGTTAGGATTAATCCTCTGCAGTGTTTAAGAAACACCAAAGTCTGTGGATTTTCAAGCTTGAAAGTTTAAAAGGATAACCCATTTTTGTGTTGCGCTTTGCTTCCATTTCTATTTCACTTATGGTTGCAGTGCCTATCGCCATTCCAGTTAATTGCAGACTTGCTGTCAATGCACATCCAATGCATCATGGACTTACTAATGCAGTGGTGCATTTATCTTCGTGGTTGAAGCCAACAATGCTTACTGCTTTGAATGTCTTTTATTCTTTGGTCGATTTTCCAGCTCTGCATGGGAATACTAACACATTTCATACATATACAACACCTTTACCATCAGCACAATACAGACGATTTGGTCTTATGGAAATACCTTTGTCTTATTGGGAACACCATACTTGGTTCCTAGGCGCACTCCCAAATGTAGCTTCACCTGTACACTTAGGTCCCTTTAGTAATAATGGGGTGACCTTGCCAGCTTTGGCTGGATGCACGTCATACCCAGACGTGGCTAATCAAAATCTTGTGCAGACCCGAGGGTTGTACATTGCTCTAGCTACAATATATAGATACTTGACTCAATATGTTTCACGCACATTGTTGGCTGTATCAGCACGGTCTGGCCTGCTAAGGCAAGCCGAGTTGCCGGCAGTGCAGACTATAAGTCCTGTAACTGTTGATTCACTTATGGGCAAAATTCCTAATCGTGACAAAATTCCATTTTGGATCACGCAAAAGATCGACCAAATTGGAGCTGTGTTTCCCAATACGGGACCACACGACAAGCACAGAATATTGACTATGTGCTTACCCCACGGAATGGTTCCCGGAATAGGTGATTGTAACACGTGGGGGACAGTCTTTGCATGTGTCTGTACCATCAGTCATGGCACTCCATCCATGTCAGTTTTGCCTGGCGTGTTAAAACAAATACAGAATGAACAAGGGGCAGCTGCTGCCCTGGATTTGTCGATGAAGCTAATAGGAAATGTTCACGTGGTGTCTGCAATGATTCTGTCTAACATTAAAGGTGAAGCAGCATCACTGGCTATATACCAGAGGCTAGCAGCAGTCGCACTGGTTGACCATGAACGAAAGCTACCTATAATTATTGATGATGTTTACACATCCTTAGGACGCAATAATTTGGGAACCAAACTGAATAAACCACCTCTTGGCAAACCTAGTACAGATAAGGAAGCCAAGTAAAACCATGAGTTTGTTAAAAAACCATGGGATAAATCTAAACAAACACAAAAAGGTAAACCTCGTGGAGGTTATCCACCCTCGGAGCCCTCTGAGAAGCGCAATGATTTTCGGGAGCGCACTAAAATCAAGGCTCCCGACTAGTATCTACACATTCTCCTCGTTCCTTGCAGGACTCATTTGAAAAGCAGTACGGAAGAGGAGGGTGATCTGAGTGCAGGCAAAAGAGTATGTGACACCTAAAAGGGACTCCCAACGCTCATCTGATGTAAAGATAAAGGAGTAGCACAGAACTCCGTTTAAACGCAATTTCAGAAAAAGAAAGTTGCAGCTATAAAGCAAGATATACCACAAATTCCTAGAACCCTCCTCCTGAGCAGGAGTTAGACAGTGACTCTCCTTGACAGCACAGAAGAAGTCTCCATTGTGCGTTGGAATCTCCAGGAGTTTCTGGCAGTGAGAGCAACTGATACATTCGTTACATTTGAAACCCCAGATAGGTGCGTAGCCCCTCCAGATAGGTTATATGACTTGGGTATACAAATTGAGGGTAAATTTAACTTTGTCTTCTGACATCCTTTAAGCGGAGGTTGATTGCCCCCCCTTCTTTATTCAAATATCCCCACAAGGTGAGGATGTAATATTGCCATCATTTTTTACCTGATCGGGTCAAAGAAGCTTATGCTGCAGAATGGGCTCTTGCACAAGCCCCGGCTCTATACCGCAATCATGTTGACTGGGATAAGGATTCTCCTTATCATGTTATGCCCATACTGACAAGCCCACAAGTGCAACCACAATACCCTATTAAACGATATGCTAAAGCACCCGTTATAGAAATACTCTCCCAATTGTAGTACCAGGGTGTAATTGAGCCCTGTATCTCTCAAATGAATAATCCACTTTTTCCTGATTTGAAACCGGATCATTCTTATCGTATCATCTTAGACTACAGACATTTAAACAGTCATATATGCTTTTTTGCTGTGGAAAATACACACAGTATGGCACTTATTAACAATATAGTCCGTAGAAAATATAAAACATGGATATATCGAACGTTTTTTCCAGCCAAAATCTAGCGCATGAAAGCAGAGATTGGTCAGCCTTTTTAGGCCCTAAGATTTCAGCGTCGCTTTACCCATATATAATTGGGCTATAAGAACAGTCCAGGACTGTTTGCAGCCCGCATAGTGTCAATTCTACATGATATTGACCCAGGCGCTTTATCCTACGTAGATGAGATCTACCTTACAGACGATGAGTTCAACTCACATTTAGCAAGAGTGGATTGCATCCTTTTAGGATTCACTGCCTGTGGCTATTAGTCAACTTTAAGAAATCGCATATCGCATGTCTTAGTGTCCTTTTCTTAGGATATGAACTTACACATGAGGGTAAGAGTCTTGCCCCTCATATTTTGTAGAAGTGTGCACAATTTCAACCTCCAGATACATTAAAGAAATTACAATGCTTATTAGGATTCCTTAATTTTGGCAGAACATGCATTCCTGATTATGCCCACCTCATTAAATTGCTATACGAATTAATTCACTCTGATTTTTCCAGTTCACAATGGACATCAGAACGCACAAATTCGCTCAGATCTTTACAGTCCGACTTACATGCAACACGTCACTTACATACACATGTAAACATGATGAACCTAGTCATCCGGGTCTTGCCGGGTGCACTTAGATTTACCTATATCACTTTTAATGAAGGTGAAACAGTGCCAATGGCTTATACATTGCATTTATATTCCAGTTCGGAGATGCGTTTCGCCTCCGCTGAAAAAAATACTCACTGCCGTGCAGATGGCTATTTTTGGAGAGCGGCCTCTTGCACAAGGGAAACAACATTAGTGTTACTACCGTGCCAGCCTTAGAAGCTGTCACAAAGGCTAGCATTCCTAACGCTAAAGCCCTCCATCCTAGATGGATACAATGGGCAGAATCCTTAACATCTATTGATGTAGACTTTATCTTTGACCCATCTTTACAGACCCAAATTTCTACAGTGAACATTTTTACCCCATTCCCTCTTCTGTCTTACTTCTTGAACAGTATAAAAATATTATTTACACTGATGGTTCAGCCCAACCTGTGATAGGTTCTGAACTGCAATATTCAGCTGCACGCGCCACTGTTGTTGGTGTTATGTTGGCCAGGAACTTCCAACCGCAAAAAACTCACACTCAGGGGCCGATTCCGATCTCGGCCGGTAGGGCTCCGAATCGGATTCGGCTTAACCGGATCCGATTCGGAGCCCTATTTCCCGACCGATTCGTACGCGCGTCCGGGCGAGCGAGTACGATGCGAAATCGCCGACCGACTCGTTCCCGGGTCTAACCGCACCGACCGACTCGCTCGGACTCGACTCGCACCGCGCAATGGAGAAGTTCCCCGGCCGGCTAAGTATGATGCGCGCCGCGAGCAGTCCGACCGAGCCGCGCACTCTGGCTCCAAAGAGCTGTCAGAGCCGGACTTTGGGGGTCCGTGTTGGACCCCCTGTACTGCGTAGCCGCGCGAGTCGCACACAGGGGGACACATGGGTCCCCCTACACGTGCATGTACGGCGCGACCCGCATCGACGCTCACACGCTGTAGGGGGCGCCCTTGTTCGCGTCATGCCCATTGAGTCAATGGGAGCCCGTGTACGCGTCGTACGACTGGCTCCCATTGACTTCAATGGGAGTCCGACCGAATCGAGTCCGATAGCATACGTGCGCATCGTACTCGTTCGGTCGGACTGCTAGAGTCCGATTCGGTCGGAAATCTCTCCGGGTCCGGCTCGGTCGGAGAGATTTCCGGCCCGAATCGGAATCGGCCCCTCAGTCTTTAAGGGACTGCACTGCACAGTTAGCGGAACTAAAAGCTTTGTTTCTTGCACTTAAAAAACATACGGATCCTGAATTCCCTACACTTATGGTGCATCATTTGTATTACTGTGTACAGTCCTTTAATGATCAATACATTATTAGTGCCAGAATGCATTCAAAGATTCTAAAGGCAACACAATCAAGCATAACACGCTTTGGATTAAAGTGGCGGACCTCAAAGATAGGTTGCTACAGACTCATGTTATACATACGTTGAGTCATCAGCATGTGGGAGCACATGTTGTAGGGAATTCTGTAACTGATAAGGTGGACTAATCTGCAGTTGCGACTGCTACTGTTGCTGCTATTACTCATTCTAAAACGAGAATAGGTTCAGATATCTTGGCTGCCATTAATGCTAATTCAGACTGAACACCCTTACCTAAGGGTTTTACTTCTAAATATACTTACCACTTAGGTGAACAAAACATCCCTTTTGTAACTATTCCAGAAGTTGGCGATCATTTGATTCCCAACTAAGACCCCTGACTGGCTTTAGTGATAGCTCTGCATGAAGGTGTTGCTTCTGTGCATGCAGGTGTGGCAGTCACAGTTTTGCGGCTTTGGCAATGTTATTTGTGGCACGGCTTATATCAACAGGCCAAGAAGTATGTCTTTTGTTGTGACATTTGTCAACAAATTAAAGCCTCCACGTGGCGCGTCCACAGCAGACACACCTGTTAATTTCTAACAAACTTTTTGGCTGCATTTATTTGGGCCATTGTGGTCCTCCTATTTTGGATACTGCATTTAAATGTATCTTAGTGACAGTAGATACTTGCTCCAGATTCCTCTGGGTTTGGCCACAGCGTTCGGCTGACGCTTGCACTGTTATTAAAGACAAGCAAGTCTTTATCGGAACACATGCATGCAGTACATTCCACTCGGACCAGGGCCCGGCTTTTGCTTCGAAACCATATTGGGATACTATGGCTTCCCTGGGTGTGCAGGTACATTATTCTCCTCCATATAGGCCCACAGGCGAATCTGTTGTGGAGAGGATGAACCATGACTTAAAGCAGTCCTTAACAGCTAGAGTATTAGGCACAGGGCGTAGTTGGATCCACCGCCTATATGGGGTGCAGTGAGCACTAAACAACCTCCCTAAAAGATCTCGGAGTGGCCGAACCTCATATCAGGTCCTTTTTGGCACCAACATGTGCATTCCCGACCTTGACGGTCCAGACATTGTGGCGCAAGCCACACCCTTTGATGTACATGATTGTAGTGCTGTCTTACAGGATCTACAAAACTTCTGTGACACCCAATCCAATGAGCAGTTGAAGTCGTCTGCCCCTGCAGATTTCAAGGAGAAACCAAAACCTTCTGGCGGGATCCTAAAAGTTGGGGATCTCGTTCGAGAGAAGGTGGCAGTAAAGAAGGAGTTTGGCCCATCATACAGAGCACCGGTGTCAGTCCTTGGCATTCAAGGTACAAAAACTGTAATCTTGCAACCACTTCCTGGTTCCATAGACAATTGCTTTGTCTCTATTGATCCCATCAAGTTACAACATATGGCTGATTCTCAACAGTAGGCCACGGGGAGTCTATGGTAGTTCCCTAGCTCCTCTCTCTACCATACAGGAAATTCCTCTACAGCTAGCAGCTAGTGAGCTCCACTGAAACTGTTTCTCCCCAGCTGGGGGGGGGGAGCAGAGAATGCACTACAGTTAATTTCTACATCCGCTGCAACTGCCAGCAACTCAACTGAAGTGAGTACTGTTCCTACTACTGCGTCTTCTGCAGCTGATGTCGTTTATACAGATCCACCTTTTTCGGATCCACCTCTTCTGGATTTTTCCAGTCATATTGCAGAACCTGAGGCACCCGTTTTTCGACAAACTGCTTCTGGGTATTATGTGGGTCCAGATTATTTTTCTTCTGACTCTTTCGACAGTTCATCTGTTCTAGACACTCCTTTTCATGGCTGAAATGCACTTATCTGGACCTGCCTTGGATATGTGTTTGGATAACACTTTCCTTGGTTTTGCTATTCCTGTGGATTGGATTTGTGACTGGTTTTTTTCTGGGGATAAATGGCCACTATCTTTCAGAACGCTCTGCTACGGAACTGGTCTACGGAGTGTTGGTCCCCCACTCTTCTTCACATAAGCCAAAAAGAGACTTGTCCCTCGTGAACATTTCAGCTGTTCCAGTACCTGATGGAATTGTTTTGGATAAAGTTCCTTATGACATATTCGGCCCTACTGAGTTGCTGCAGATACCATATGTGTTTAAAGTTTCTATGGGGGACGTGATAGTACCTGGGTTACATTCTGATGATTGGGATGGTGAAACTATAAACACAATGCTTCACCATGCTGAAATGTTCTGTTATCACCATTATGAACATCATTATTGACATTGAGCTAGTGTTCAAAGCACACTTTTTAATTACACACAATGGGAACATTGTCCAACTCCACAAAAAGGGAGTTCCAAAACATATAAAGATAAATTTACATATTTTTCAGGATATGACACGTCAGAGCCAACATCTTTTCTTTTCCAAACGCATCCCTGCACCACCGAAAAAATACATGCTTACTCAAACTAAGGTCATATATACGGACTTGTTTGTTACACAATTAACTATCCAGGGCTATGATTATAGGAAGGATACAATTGACATGAAGTCCATTTGGGGTACCAAACCTTGGCAAGTTCAGGGGACAGATACCTTATTCCGAGCCTGTTTAATCCCAACACAAATGATTTTTCTGAATGACACTGTTCAACAGACCACATGTCTCGGATTGGCTTAAATTAAAGAAAGGAATGCACCCACTATTCCTTCCATTGCACAGTTTGAAAATTGGCAAAATGTAACAAATTACACTGAGGAACAGCTCAATAGTATGATGCAAAATGGCACATTTAATTCCACACTTTCAGGTCCTCCTGGGTGGTTATTGTGGCATAGGACACAAATGGTTGTCATGCTCGTGTTTTGAATTCCACACCGGGGTTTAAAGCTAGCTGACTGGACCCTCATTATTCACAATCCCAACAATCAAGAATTGTCACTACCTGTTCAGTGGGGAAATTGTGTCAACAATGGTTAGAACATTCCACACTATCTGCAGTGGAACAACATCTTTATCTCCTATCGTAGGACATGGACTTATCAGGCTTTCGATTGGGTCCTAAGTCTCCGCAATTTAAAAGATTTATTTATGCTACATATAACGAAATTTGAAAATTTTCACTAATGGGAGCTGCCACGCGTTTAATACAAATTGATCAAGATAATTTGGATAAAGTGCTTGCTGTTGTTGATAATTGTATTAATATGTTGTCTTCTCGCATTTACAATCTGAATAACATTGTGTCATCTGTTATCGATATCATGCAAAGTGACATGTCTACATTGCACCATGGGCAAAGTCAGCTTAGATAAATCATGCAGTTTAGCTGGACCTTTTAGAATGGTTGCGTCCCTTGGGTTATCTTAATTCCAGCCACCTATTCATTCCTTTCAATCTGAAACGTTAACAACGACTCATGACAAAAAAGACACAACTTACACAATGTTACATCTCGAGAAGTTAGAGCAGCTCCCTTTCACGATAGCAGAGACACCTTCCGCTGTACGGTTAATACATGGCATTATATGTTTGCCAATTTTAACATTTAAATTCACAGCTTGCATGAAACATTTTCCTGTTGGTAGATATGAGCACCTAGAAGGCCGTGTTATTCATGAACTATGGTCACTCTCATTTTCTTACAGTTGTGAACGTGCCAACAAAGAGGTCTTCCTTACTGGAAAGGAATGCGACTCTACTGTCGAACATTCACTTGTTTGCAAACATGTTACCATTCACAGCACTTGCAATTTTTTGGTAGCAAATTTGGCCTTTTTTTTATTGGTTTCCCAGATAGTGACCTGCTGTAACACCGTCCTCTTCCCTCCCACCCAAGGGGGTATGAATAGTTCATTGTGGTCTTTCATTCCAACTTTGAAGGCAGATTTTAACAAGCTAAGCAGACTCAAAGCACTATTGTTTCAAAAGGACGTAGCCCTAACATCTCCTAGAGAAACTTTTGAATTACAAGTCGCAAGTACATTCAGTGAGATACAGTCCTTGTTAAACACTAACCTCCTATTACATTTCTGCAAATTAGTCCATTGCATTTTTAATGCATCCAATACTGCCTGCCTTGCTTACTTTTTTAAGGTTGTGGGTTCCGGCTTAGTTAGTTCCTTCCAGACAATCTTTGGAGTAATACCAGCTTTTATTCATTCCCTTTTTTCCAGTGTGTTCTGGGGTTTCCCACTGCTGTCATTCCTCATTTGTGGCATTATGGTGGTATTTTTGTTCCTTCGCAATGGATGTTGTCTTTGCCAGCCCACTGAAACTACCACCGCTCCAGCTGTGCCGTGAGAGCATGCTTCAATTCTTTGGAATCCTCTTGCTCCATGAATTGTACCTTGATTGGTCATTGTCATTTTGACCAGCCTGGTTTACCTGCATACTACCCGTGTTTCACTGCCTCTGGTGCCCCTTCGAACAGGCACTAGATATGGGTTAATGCAACCTTGCCTATTTAAAGTTACTAATAAGGATAACTCTATTGTGCACATCGATCTTCTTAAACTGAAGTATTATATATCAAAGATAAGATGAGATAGACAAGGGAGAGGATGTAGCCTTACGGCTAGAGCGGTCGACTTCGAAGCTGGGGAACTGGGTTTGAGTGTCAGCAGGGACGCTCAACATCCTGTGATTCTGGGCAAATTACGTAATCTCCCCTGGGCAAGTAGAATGGATGGAGAGATTTGGGCTTTTATGCTACAGTTGTCAGGGCCCAATTATCTGTGGTGGCACAGTCCTCACAAATGGTTACACCCAAGAACCATAACGAGGTAAGTCTGAAGAATTGTGGAAGATTGTGCCTTCTTAAATTACATGTATTTACATTGAATAAATTTCAAGCATCCTTCGGTATTTTTCAAGTGCGTAGTATTTATTTATGCTTCCATACATGGAGCAGGAAAAAGGTTAGTGAAGAAACAGCCGACACGTGTTTCGCCCAAGTGGCCCATCGGCCGAGGGCTTTTTCAAGGCTTTAATACGCGGTCTGTCAAGCTCAGCAGTCAAAACAAAAGGTCTCTGCGGTCCCGGATACAGTAGGGCTACTACTGTATCCGAAGGATGCTTGAAATTTATTCAATGTAAATACATGTAATTTAAGAAGGCACAATCTTCCACAATTCTTCACACGTAATCTCCCCTGCCTAACAAAAATGAATGTGTCCATCTGTAACGAAACTGGTGCTCATGTAAAGTGCTCTGATACCTGATATCTTCGGGTCGAGTTCGCGCTATATTGAACTCTAAAAAAAAAAATAGACCCTTTCAAGTGAAATCCTAAATGATTTTTCATTTTCTTTATAAGAAGCTGTTTTCGTTTTAATGTCATGTTTATTTACGTATTATATTGCATATTTAGAATATTTGACTCTGTTTATTTGTGGTTTTATTCCTTCATCAGGTATGGCTCCCTGTGGTGTGTCTTAGGATATCTCGTTCCTAAATCAGATTGAGGTGTTACACCTTGCAAGAACTATAGGTTTACTTGGTTGAATAACACAGATTTAAATATTTATGCCAAGAATCCTGCAATGCGACAGGAAAGTTTTATTCAATAGGTTAATTAAAAATCACCAGTCTATGGGGCATATTAGCAAGAACCTCGATAAAATTATCGCCGGTTTAGCGGCAGGAAACTGCCGCTAAAGCGGCGATAATGGGCTTGCTAATATGCGTTATAGAATTCAATAGAAGCCCAGGTTAGATGTGCAGGACATCTAACCTGGGCTTCTATTAGAATTCTATAGCGCATATTATCAAGCCCATTATCGCCGCTTTAGCGGCAGTTTCCTGCCGCTAAAGCGGCGATAATTTTAACGAGCTTCTTGCTAATATGCCCCTATGTTTGTTAAAGGAAGATTTGCATCAGACAATGTTTGGGTCTTTTTAAATATTATTACCAAATCCTCTTTGTTTAAATCTCCTTTTGCCGCTGTCACATTGGATGCACAGAAAACATATGAACGCTTAATTTAAAGATCTATATTTAAAGCTTCAAACTGACATGGTTTTGGGTCTATATTATATTCTAAACCTAAAGTAGCTCTTTTTATAAATGGTATACAATCCTTTATTTTCATTTCAAAGAGGCACTTGCCAGGTTTGTCCTGTCCTGTCCTTTATTGTTCATTTTCTCCTTTGAACCTTTTTCAGCCCAAATTAAACAAAACCAATTCCTGGATCTTCAATTCAGGATATAGAAATTAAACTGTCTGCTTATGTAGATGATCTTATTTTTTATGTAGGTCATCCTGTATCTGTTTTATATCAGTTATTCAAAGACGTGGGGGATTTTGAAAGGGTTACTAATTGTAAATTGAATTTAGGCAAATCAGAAATGATTCTTTTAAACAAATGTTGCATAATTGATTAGTTTTATTATTGTATGGTGGTCCCATTCAAATACAAACTACTTGGGATTGTGTTTTATGGACAGTATAAAGGACACAGTTAATTTTAATTTGAACATTAATATTTATATCTTGGTTAGGACATCATTAAAATGATAATGGGCCTGATCAATTGCTATATGCTATCCACGCAAGGCATGGGCGTAGTTCGTGCAGTTTTGCTATGCGGAAGTCCGCGAAGTTCCAAAAAATCTCTGCGGAGTTCCGCAAGTGACGGAGTGCAGTGCGAACTGCCGTTCGAACTCAACTTCCTGCCGCTCGGGTAGAAATTCTACCCGAGCGGCAGCTCACGCTCCCGAACTTACCGTTCGCGAGCGGGGAAAAAACTCCGCTGCACTACACGAAGCAGAGTTTTCTGCACTCCGCGAGCTTCGCGGAGCGCGTAGGGCAGAAAACTCCGCAAACAGTGGAGTTCACCGCCCAGGCCTAAATTCCACGCTTCCTATTATCATTCCAAAATATTTCTTTAAATCAATTGATTCAATACTATTAAAATCTTATGAAATTCCAGTAAGCCAAGAATCTCTCTAAATACATTAAAATTGTCTAAGGAACTGCAGGTTTCCATTTTCTTATGTTCCCTTTATCATCTTTCCATCTCTTTTTGTTGGTTAAGAGAAGTGATTGGTGACGACAGACCTTTGTGGGCATTTTGAGAAGAAGTATTCCTATATATTGTCTCTTTGAAAGAGATGTTATTGATGGCTCAAAACCCCATTTCCTTCCCCTCCATCATCATTAAAAACACATCTCAAAGTGTTCACCCTATATTGTTAAAAAAACAAGCAAGCAAGAGATTTATTTCTTACCTCATCTATAAGGTCTGATAAATATATTAAAATTAACAGAAGTGTTTTATTTTGGAAAGCATGGAAAGATAAAGAAATTAGTTGGCTATATCAATTAAATGAAGAAGACGTTTATTTTGCTCAATCAAAAGAACAATTTAATAATTCTAATTAGGCCTACCAGCAATATATAAAAGTGTAAAATGCTGTTGGGGACATTTTTAGATTTGGTAATGATGTGTAGAATTATACTAGGGATAGATATAGGAGCTTGTCTATAAATTCCTTATTTTGTAAGGCTTCTAAAATGTATATGCTTGAGTTCAGTTGATTAGGAGAAATCCAAACTTGAATTGGAATGGAAACATGATTTGGGAGTTTCTTGGTCAAGTGAGGTTTTGTATAACATTTGGAAGAAATGCCTTTGTACTTCAGTTAGTCTAGCTACAAAGCTTTATTTTTTCCTAAGAGAGTTTTTATCACTCCTGATAGTTTGCATAAATATGTCAGTCACAAAATATGTTTATGTAGACCATAGTCTTTCAAACAATAACATTTACAAACAAAGGTGTTTTTTAAAATGCTATTAAAAAGCTGTTATTCATGAAAGTTAAATTTCATTGAAAAGATATTCACTGCTAATAAAATCCTTCCTATTGCACACGTTACATCAAGGAAGTTCATATCCATTAAACCTTTAGCAGCCTGGCTTCGATCTAGTACACTACACTTCTTTAAAATAGGCCTTAAAAATATATTTTATTCAAGCAGTAACCAGAAGCATTGCAAGGAAATATGTAATGCATTACATCTTTCATTCAAGCCACATGTACAATTTCTGTTATTACTTAAGATAGCTTGTTTATTTTTAAGCACAAGTGGAATGGATTCAGGTCTATTCTGAATCTTACCACTACTTGTCCCAATGCTGTTAAATGGAGCATCTATATAGGGAAAGTCGACACCCCTCTGCCAAGTATTCCTCATACATTGGGATGATATTGTGGAAGTCAGAAACCTCATATCATTTTCCCTTGAACATGTTTGATATCATCACTTGCAGATTAGAATTTAACTATTTTAAAGACCGCTTACTGCATATATAATTTAATATTTTTCTTACTTCTTGATCCCGTTGTAATCTGCTCTTTACAATCTCTTCTTGACAGAGAGTGGCAATGTTTGGTCTACACCGTTTTACATCCATGCCCAGAATCGTATTACAGTAGACCAAGTTTAATAATTTCATGCTGTTAGGTCCGTTTCCATTCTTATGGTCTGAATAATTGAGGATTTTGGTAGGCACAACAGGTTCTTTCATAATTTTCATTCCAAACAATCCCATATGTATTTACCACCCAAGCATAATGACTGTGCTCCATATTGAAATTGTGGATGTAACATAGCTGAATAAGCTGATAAAACTGGTCTTAATGATGAACCACCATAATCTTTACTAATTTTCTAAGGCCACACACAGAGGACAGTGCTCTTACTTTTAAAGATTCTATGTGGTCATTTCACCACAGATTCTTACAAAACCACATCTTTAAGTATTTATACTTGTTAACAACTTCTGTTTTTCCATCTTTGAGGTACCATATGTAATTTAACTTTCCTTGCCATAACGTTAGTTTTATCCATATTTACTATCAGTTTTTTCCTAGCACAATATTTGGCAAACTCTGTTAATTTCCTCTGGAGACCTATTTGTGTCCGATCCATAATGACTAGATCATCCTCATAAAGAAGACAAGGGATATGTGAGCCACCCATTTTAGGACTAAAGCTCTTATTTACTGCTAGCTTAGATAAAAGATCTGCTAAAAAGATCAAAAACAAGAACAGGGCCAGCACACACCCCTGCCTCAGACCGTTTTTGATTGGTATTATATGTGAGAGTGTTGCTTTTATATCAAATTCAATTTATGTCCAATTACATCCCTGTAATTCTTGAAGGATTAAAAACAATCTTTTTTGGGATTTCAAATTTTATTAGCATTTTCCACAGTTGTTCCCGATTCACCAAGTCAAATACTGCATGAAAGTCAACAAAGCAGCAGAATAAATTCCCCTTTGCTCAATGGACTTTTGTGCTATTGACCACAGACTAAATCAAAGGTCTATGGTGGAATGCCCCTCCTTGAAGCCCATCTGTTCAACCAGGATTATATTTTTTAGACTCAGTCCATTCTTTCAGTGCAGCCAGAATTATTTTGGAGAATAATCTTCCCCCACGTTTAGCAAACTTAGAATTCTATAATTTTGTGGGTCAGTCGCATCTTCTTTTTTAAACACGGGTCTTATAATCGGCCCTTTCCAACTTTCCGGAAAAATCCCTATATTTAGAATTCTTTAAAACACCAAAAAATACAACCTGGCCCACCGGTCGATATTGGTTTTTAGGTCGAGCCTAGCGCAGCGCGCATGCGCTGCCCTAGGAGAGGACCTTTTGGAATCGGTCTGCATTTTCCTAACACTCGTGCTTGTGGCGGCATCCACCTTGCTGTAGCGAGCAGCGGTGCACAGGGGCCATCTGTTTCTAATTAGCGTGGCATTAGCGAGGCCGCGCGCGCTTGTTTACATTTCTCTACTCTCTCTCCCCTGCCTGTCTCACCCTCGCCCTCCCTCTCAGGCGCCCTGTTTCCAGCTCTGGGCCCCTGCCCTTTGACAGGAAAGCAAAACTTGTTTCTTTTAGACTTCGTTCTCTGACCACCGCCTCCATTCCTAACCTTCCTTAGCCCTACCCGTCTCTGATTTGCCGCTACACATCTTCTCCTTCGGACACGGCGCTCCGGATTTCCCACCAAATCTCCCATTAATCATCCGCAGGATTGAATTCCGATGAGATCTTCATAAGGCCAAATAAATGCAGTGTTTTCTGAGACTGTCTCCCTGACATTTGCGGCTTATAAATCAATAGGGCACTGTGTTTTTAAGCATGTTTACGGCAAAGAAGTCCTGCTTTATTGTCCTTACAGCTTTCACGAGGAACGCTGCGATATTAAAGAGCAGTAGCCTTCCTTCTAAGCACTCGTTGATTGCTGCAGTCAAGGCGCAATTGTAGTCTGGCTCCGTATTTTCCCCGTTTAGTCCGAGTTATATGGGAAGCGCCCCACGCCTTTGTAGTGCAGATATACACCACCTCCATTTCTTTATTTGCTACAGCGCTTCAGACGGTCCCCGATCTTGTTCCAATATAGGCGCGTCTCACCCCACGGTTTGAGTGGACACATCCCTTCACCGAGACACCTAACATGTCTTTCGTGGCTGCACTGGACTTGGAGCAGCTCATTGAGAAGATCCGGCTTCCCTCATTATCCTCAGGATATTTACCTCCTCAGAGGCGCACCCTGTTCTGTAATAGCTGACAGTGGCTCTTACCATCTTAATATTACACTTTAATTTCTGAAGCCTTTCAAGGGTCTCATAAAGCCCAAAGGTGTTACATTTCTCCCCTGTCCCTCTGCAGGCATGTTCTAATGCAGCGGTTCTTATATCCTTTTGACTTCCACGGACCCCCAATGAATCACTGTTGGAAACCACGGACCGCCACCTAAGCAATTTTGACGACATGAAAAAAAAAATACCCAGAACTATAGTAACAAGTAGACATAAAAAAATTACAACATATTTTCTTTAATACACAAACACAAATCAAAATGTTCATTTTAATGGACATGTTGGAGCTTTTCAAAAGGTGATTTTATTTTTAAAAGATTAAGTGCTATCCTAAACTCTCGCACATCACTTTATCTTTTATGCACCTAATGCAGCCTTTCTTTTTGTTGGGGCACACCAGTGCTCCAATGAGAATACAACCAAGCACACCACCACTTACTGAACGTGTGCTGCTCCAATGAATCAAATGAAAGATTCCAACTTCATTTTTAGTTGCTAATGCCAAATTCTTGCAAAGTTACTGAGCTTACGTTTTTTGATGTGTTTTGTTATGTATATACTCTAGTACTCTAGTAATGATATGTCCTTCCTACCCGTCTCTGATTTGCCCCTACACATCTTCTCCTTCTTTCACTCGTTCTTTTATACCATTTAATGTAGTTTAGTCATTTTTTCTTTAGCATTTTTTCCTCATTTACCACATTCGTTACTACCTTCGCTCTCACACTATTAATCTGTTCATCTGTCCATTTTATCGCCGCTCGTAATGTTTCCCATTTAATACACCTGTCTCCTTTCCTTTGTGCCTGCTCATCACTCCTTTTCACTCAACCATCTCCCCATATACTCTACTTATATCCCTGCCTCCTTCCTTCTTATTCCCTGCACTATTCCTTCCTTTCGACTTCCTTTTTTTCCCCATTCTATTCCTTCTTTTCGCCTTTCTTTATTTCCTTCCTTCATCTTTATCCCCACACTATTCCTGCTTTTCGTCTCTCATTCCTTCTTTTTTGTCCCTCGGACTATTCATATTTATGTCATTCTTTCCTTCCTTTTTATCCTCAGCACAAATCCTTCATTTCGCCTTTTTTTCAGTTGTTTGTGTTCATTCATTCATTCCCCCTTCTCTTCCACAGTTCTTATTTCTTTGTCTCTCCCTTTCGCGCTGTGTATTTTTTATCCTCTTGTTTCTTTTCGCAGCCCTATATTTACTTCTACTCACCTTGCTTACTTTGTTTCTCCATTTCTCTTTTGCCTTTTATTCCTTCGTTTGTCTTTCGCTAGCCTTCGTTCTCTCTGTTCTCTTGTACTCTTCTGTCTGTATCCATTTCCGTCACTCGGTCCCTTTCTTTTCCTCTCCTCTTTCTTCCTCTGTCTCGCCTTATTTTTCTCTGCCTCCTGCTCTCTCCCTCCCCCCACCCCTATCGCTGTCAGTGTCCTTCCTCCTGTGTATGCATGTGCTGCATGGCTAAACACTTAAAAGGTCCCAAAGGCGAGACCTATTGGCTATGCCAATGCTTGTTATTATGATAGCCAGAAATTTATCAGGAACGGTTGCTCTCATGAGGTTTAAGTGACCCAATGGTTTTCTTTATAGTTATCATTGAGAACTGAGATACTAACTCCTTCCATATTAGAAAGTTTGTTTTTTCTGTGGAGCATCAGTATATCCTTTTGAGTATATCTTTCTGAGATAAGTTACACACGTTTCTTCTCCAACCATAGACCACATCCTATCGGATTCATTTCCCATCCCTTGTTGTACTAATTGCCAGAAAGTTTTATCATATTTTGGTTGCTATCACATCAATCATGTGTCCTCTTTTTAGGTATCATCACTTTATATTCTAATTACACAGATTTAAGGTTGCCTCTCTGTCATGGTTACTATTAGTTAGCCTTCTTTGTTTTCCTATTTGGTTTTTGGACGTCTGCACTCTGCATTGAACCAGGTTCCCATCTTACTTACTTTGGCAATCAGTACATGTTCGTGAGATTAGCAATCTTTAATTCTAAGCAGTTTACTACTGCTGAATCATATCTTCATGTCAGTTTATAAAACTAGCTGATACATCTCTTTCCTGGATTAGTTTTTGGTTTTGCTGAAAATTCCACAACAGTAGTAAATGCTCTTCTGTAATCCTTGTGGTCATTGTGGAAATTCAATATTTAAAGGGAGAATCTATTTTTGCATAAGGTGTCCCTAAATGTATTAATAGATTTAATGAACAGAGGTCACTCCCTTCCATTTGCAAAATGTTAAAGTTCTTTATTCGACTGAAAAACCAAGCATGCATGAAAACAGTCAATCCGACAGTGCTGATTTCCATTAATAGTGGTGTGTTTGGCTGGGCAATCTGAAGAGATGCAATCATTTACACTAACCACTTCATATGAGGCAAAGAAACATGACAATTCACGGAGAAATGTTGAAGTTAAACTATCTGTTAAGTTTGCCAATTTGATATTGTAAGCAGTTAATACATCTATGTAAAGGGCTCTTTCATGGGTCTAGTTGATGATTGAAATCTCCCAACAATATCACAATACAGGATAGATAGTTGGAACAAATCATTGTGACATCTCCATAGAAGAAAGACTGTTGGACTTTATATTCACATGAATTAAGTAATTTATATAAACATTTATTACAATTATAAAATCAATATTGAATGCATTTTTGTTGGACCTGGCCCTTTCTGCAGGGTCATCCCCAAACGTTTTTACTTCACCCTCTTTTTTTTGTTGGCTTTTAGGACGCTATACGCTTTACCACTGCTAACCAGTGCTAAACTGCTTGTGCTCTCTCCTTTAAACATGGTAAATTTGGCTTAAATCTAATTGACCTATTTAATTTACTTGTAAGTCCCTAGTAAAGTGGTACGAAATTTGCCCTGGGCCTATAAATTAAATGCTAATAGTGAGCTTACAGCACTGATTGTGCCACCCACTTAAGTAGCCCTTTAAACATGTCTCAGGGCTGCCATTGCAGCCTGTGTGTGCAGTTTTAAACAGCCATTTCGACCTGACAAAATAAACCTTTTCCCAGGCCCAAACCTTCCTTTTTAATGCATATATATCACCTCTAGTGTAGGCCCTGAACAGCTCAGAGAGTAGGATGCAGTGTAATTAAAAAGTGGACATACACGTTTAGGTTTTACATGTCCTGGTAGTGAAAAACTCCTAAATTCGTTTTTCACTACTGCAAGGCCTGTTTCTCCCATAGGATAACACTGGAGGTACCTTAATACATTTAAAAAGCTGTAACTTCTAAATGGGAGCAGGTAAACCGTTTATGTTTGGTGTTTTTGGAATTGTAATGAAAAATTCTCTTTTATGGTAAAGTCAAATTTTGAATTACAGTTTTGCAAATGCCACTTTTAGAAAATTGCCACTTTCCTGCCTTAGTCATTTACTTGCTTGTAGCTTGTCTCTGGGCCACATGACTGGGTGTAGTTGGCAGTTGGTCTTTGTGTATTCCTCCTAGACAGCCACACACAATAGAGAGGTTAAGTGTGCCTGGATGGGCCATCACTGGCAAGATGGGAGGGCGGTTCAGGCACAGCCCCACTTACACCTGAAAAGGCTGTGCCCTGCCTTCACACAAAGAAGCGCATGTCCCCTGTTTTTAGTCTGGAGCCAGGACAGAGGAGGTAGGAAACATGAGCACTTCAAAGGGAATCCTCTAGAAGTATCTCCCTCTTCAAAGAGGGCACAAGGTATATATATTGGACTTCAGACACTAACTCTTCCAGTTCCTTCTGAACCTGTGAAAGACTCTGAGAGGGAGAAGGACTACTGTGCTAGTGAAAGGACTGCCACTCTGCTGGACTGCTACCTGCTGTACTGACGTGCTGCCCTCATGCCTGGGTGAGAAGGACTGGACCTGAAACTTGTACCCAGAACAACCAGAGTGAATCCCCGGGCTTGACACTGGTAACCAGCACCTGGACTCTGCATCTTTGAGTCCTACCCTGCCAGATGGTGCCACCCCAGCCCTGGAGCCTGAAGGTGCTCTGCTAGCCCATCTGTGTATCCAGTAGAACCGACGCATCTTCTCTGCTGCACTGCACAAACCTAAGCAGAACTGATGCATTGCCTCTGCTGCGTGGACTTTCCCAGCACCAAGACTTCCAATCGCAGCCCAGAGCCTCATCAGACCTGCTGCTGCGCAAAGCATCTTCGATGCAGACCTTTACATCTCAAGCCCCTTGTCAACGGCATCCTCGATGATGACGCAGGACTTCACATCACAAGCCTCACCCTTCTTCAGACCAGCCTGTGCATGACGCATCCTTGATACAGGACTTCGCATCACAAGCTCCCCTCATTGATGGCCTCCTCAGCGATGACGCAAGCCTTTGCATCACACCCTTGCAGCCTCTGCCAGCCCATCTATGGGTTTTTCCTCGAAGATCCGAGTGAGTGTGGCGTTTTCCTGTTTTTACGCCCTCCAGATCCCGTCACTGCCTCCCCCTTCCGGGGCTGCTGCTTGGCGCCCGAGTCGCTTTCCCCTGACAAAGCAGCGGGTGAAGACCGTAACGCTGCTGCCCCTGTTGTCCCCGAGTGATTGCCCTGACGAACCGAGTGAGAGAGGCGATTTCCTGTCTTACTCCCTCACTACCCTGTGGCTGCCTCCCCCATCCAGCCCAGCTCACAGAGGTTGGTTTCCTCACCGATTTTTTGCTTGGGATTTTGTTTGATCGGCATTTCCTCCATTTTGTGCTGGAGGTATTATGGGACCTCCATCTTGATGGCATCGACCGGTTTCTAAGTTCGCGGCATGCTGCCGGTCCACGTGTTGTGTCGCCAGCCTGTCTCTTCCATCTCGTCGACCCCTCCGGGACGCCTACACCCTTTCGACAAGGAGGGTGACTGTGAGATATCCTTTCTACCCTTCCTTCTGACTCTCTCTACAGCCAAGGTGTTCCGGCACGGAGAGTGAGTCCGGCCCTGAATGCTGTGGAATCCATGACCCCAACTGGCCTGTGGGCTCGTTGACTTGGACTTTTGGAGGGTCCCCTGATGTTTTACCTTCTCCATTGCTGGTAGGCCTGACTCGGACCGTTTGCCAGCTTCTAGCTCAACCCCCCTCTCCCTCCTCCCTCTATGCTCCATGGGACTTGTTTTTGTTTTATCTGTTCCCTGTGTAACCGATGTGATAAGTTCAACTGTTTTATTTCACGACTTCCATGTAAAGCGCTCTGATACCTCCGGGTCTAGCCAGCGCTATATAAAACTCTTCAAATAAATAAATAAATATGGATCCAGCAGAACCGATGCATCTTCTTTGCTGTGCGGTGTAACCCAGAGCAGAACTGACATATTGCCTCTACTGCGTGGACTTTCCCAGCACCAGACTTCTCAACGCAGCCCCCAACCTCATGAAAACAGCTGCTGCGCAAAGCTTTTCCTTGGATGCCTGCGTTGTGGATTCTGATGGTTAGTGTGCGGTGGGAGACCGTGTCGAAGGCTGCTGATAGGTCCAGGAGGATGAGGGCTGCCATGTGGCCTTAGTCAAGGAGGCCGCAGATGTTGTTGGTGGCGGCGAGGAGGGGGGTCTGTGTGATGTGGTTCCTGCAGAATCTGGATTGAGAGGTGTCTAGGATGTTGTTTGTTTCTATGAAGTGTGCTAGCTGGGTGTTGACGGCCTTCTCTATGACTTTGGCCGCAAAAGGAAGCAGTGAGATGGGCCTGAAGATCTGGAGGTCCGTTTGGTCTGCGGAGGGCTTCTTTAGGAGAGGGTTGACTTCGCCTTGCTTCCAGTTGTCGGGGAATGTGGCTGTGTCGAGGGAGCAGTTGATAGTTCGGCATAGCTCGGGTGCGATGGCAGTGGCGGCCTGGTGGAAGATGTGCGGCAGGCAGGAGTAGGAAGGTGCTCCGGAGTGGATGCTCTTCATTGTCTTTAAGGTGCCTTCTGTAGTGAGAGGGGTCCAGGTGAGAAGGGTCTGTTGGGTGGCGTCATTGGGGGTGGGAGTAGAGGCGGTGCCGTGGTCTTGGTCATCGTAGTTGTCGTAGAGCGTCTTGATTTTGAGGTGAAAGAAGGAGCTGAGTTTGGTGCAGAGGTCTTGGGAGGGAGGGACGTCGGTTGTGTCGCTGTTGGGTTTGGCGAATTCCTGTATGATGGCGAAGAGTTCCTTGGAGTTGTGGACGTTGAAGAGGATTCCGTTTTGGATAATGGCTCCCCGAGGCAGATGTAACAGGGAAGAAATGTTTAATTTTCTCCATATTTTTCAAACTTTGCATGCATGCTGCATTGCACAGCACACATAAAAAGAGAGAAAATAATTAAAGCATCGTATTTGTATTGGAAGACCCCTTTTCCACTAATAAAGCTATGCTTTACAGAACACACACGCCACAGTGCAAGGGTGTGCCTTTGTCAGCTGGCAACCTAAAGTGCTCCAGTGCAGCTGGAGAGAAAATCAACACCATATCTTAGCTATGGCGCTGTTTTTCAATCTCCTTTTGACGCACCGAAGTGCAGCAACTTTGGTTGCTGAGGTGTGATGCATCAAAAGGTGATACATCTCCCTTCCCACCCCCACCCCATTATCTCTAAGAGGCATAATTAGCCCTGAAGGGAGAGGTCACACCCTAAGAAAAAGTGTTTGCTCTTGTGCTTATGTTTTTTTTTTACACATTAATTTCTCGGACACCTAGGAGATTTCAGAGCCCAAGTTAAACTATATTTCCATTCACCAGTACAAAAAAGTAGAATACTGCCCCAGATGGAAGCGCGTGAACAAAAATAGTTTCCCCCCATGGCAAGGGGAAACTTCACAATGGGCTGAAATGATGGCGACACACCTTGACATCCACCTCTCTAGGTGCAGTTTCAGCACCAGCAATGAGCAACTGAAAGCATGGGTAGGTAATACCAGAATGGGTGTTTCAAGTGCAAAATGGCTGTAAGGCAGCCCGGGAGGCTTCTAGCAAAAGAAACATATTTCAGTCACATCGGTGTTGAACTGCATCTTGCAGCACTCACCATCCTGCTAAAGGCATCTCTTGTCTTTATAGGTGTGACCCAGTTTGCGACGGTCACTAGCAGTATTTCGATGTGTTTCAAATCAGGCCTCATACACTGTGCGTATGTACAGATGCTGCGACGGAGGAAGGACCTTGAAGTAAAGGTGATATTACTTGTATGTTGCTTGAAAATCTTTATTACTCCGGTTCCATAACTTCATCTTCACCGTAAGCCTTGCAGTACCCTCCCTGATCTGTAGTCAGACTTCTTGATAGTACTGTCATGGAGTACTGCACAAGCCTCAAAGGCAGCAATGTTGGACTTTAAGCCACACAGGTAGAAAAGGAGATATAACTAGAAGAGAACTTAAAAAGGTTCAAGGACTATTTTTAGGTCTCACTTACAGATAGCTTTGGCTGTTGTAGGAAGACCTATTGTTTCAAACATCTTACATGTACTTAGAGGAGGCTTTGAGTCAGCCCTTGCTCATTACTGGGAGGCTTTGTTGTCTATCTCACTTCCTGCTCCTAATTCAATGGCTTTCCCCTCTATTCTTGTGCTTGTCCTTCTCAAGAGCATTTTGGTCTAACGGTGCTTTGATTGGTTGATGTATGCTTCCGCTGCTTAGATCAAACCTTGCTTTACAGTGCATGTAAGGGACTCTCTTAGTGCCCTCACTTTCTTTCTGCTCCCCCTTCTCTACCATCCCTCTTTCTTTAATACCCCTCTTCCCTTTCTCAACCCCACCCAGTGTCCGCATCCCCCACCACGCTTGCTGATTCTACTGCCCACCATGGTATAACAGACAGCCATTTAAAAGTATTTTTTACAATTCTAAAATGGCTGTTTTAGAATGCACATGCATGTGCCGTAGGACTCTTATAATGCACTTTTTTTTGTTATAAAACTGCTTTCTATATAGGACTAGGAAAGTGAGTAACTCCCTCAGTGCCTCCATTGTACCCGTCCTCCACCTTCACAGAACACCTGATGGCTGCTCCCCTACGCCCCTCCCATTTTACCCATCAGTCACTTAGGCCCATGTAATCCTTCTACCCCTGCACTCTGGCTTGATTACTCCTTGCCCCCCTGCCAGGGGTTTCAATGGAAAAAAATAAGTGCAGGTACTCACCAAATTAGGCTGTGGGCTAGGGGGCGGGCCAGGGGGTTTGGCTTGAGGCTGGTGCTAAAGGCAAACATTTAATGGGATCCAGATTTTCAGGAGCCAGCCCCATGCGCAGGGCACGAGTCGGGAGCACACGCGGGTGGACGGCATCCACCCACTTATTTCACAGGGTGGACGCCGTCCACCCTGCCAAGCAGATGGCCCCAGTGAAAAAGATGCTGAATTCGTCCCGGTGTAATTTCCAAACACCGGGACACTTTCAGCAGCGCCTGCAGGTTGTTATCTGCTTTCGATCACAACAACCAACAACGTGCAGGCGCAGACGGGGCTTTCTTATTCTGACTCCTGCTGGGCCCATAACAATGGCCTATTCTGAAGGGTCATCAGGCCTCCTTCTGTTCAAGTCTCCTGGCTGGCAGCAGTCAGGAGCCTCACACCTAGAAACAAATGCCGCAGAGTGGGAAACAAAGGCTCACACCTGTTAGCACTTCACACATACTTAAGAGAGGCATCTTTTCACTTTGTTCGGGCTCTGTTTAGGAGATATGCATGCACGGTAAGAACGTCAGATGTGTCCATCTTTCCCAGTATTTGCACAAAATAAATAGCATTTATATAGCGCATACTACCCCTGAAGAGGTGTTGTAATAATTTAAATATCACAATTTTTTATTTTAAAGCACTATGGGTAGAGAAAGCTTTACGCTGACAAAAGGCAACATTGGCTTATGTGAAGCTAACAAAATTGTGAATCTTCTGCCTAAATCATATGGGGTTGCAAGTATACTCGAAATGTGCTCAAATGTACTCATGATAGACCTGCTAAACATATATGTGAGGGCTTAAGATCTGATGCCCCTTCCTGTGATGCCCCTTCCTATGATGTCACGCGCTGTGATGTCACGCGCCCCGATGTCACGCGCCGTGATGTCACTTGCATACTGATTAATTAGATTAGTCCCCCCACTTCTTTTTTTAGGACTTGTGCCCTGCCCATGCGACAGCGCCAAGGTTGCCACCGGGCCATTTTTGAAGTGTGTTTAGATGCAGGCCGGTAAAAATATTGGGAAAACCAGAGACACCCATACCTGCCAACTCACACGGTGCCACCCTGTGACACGATATCGCCCCCATCACACAGTCTCCTGGTGAGGAGCCGATATCACACAGTGGCAGGGAACATGAGCTGAAAACCACTGTAAATAGTGGTTTTCCAGCTCGTTTTCCGAAGCTTTAAACTGCTGAACTCCACTAAGGGGTGTGAAATCTTCCCAGGACGTCAGCACCAGCCTCAGCAAGTTTTTTTGTTTTGGGAGGAGGGGGGCTTGGGGGTTCAAAAGTGCCTCTAGGTACTTCTCCGAACGAGGCCCCGCCCCCTCCTAACAGGATGAGATTGTTCTTCAAGTTGGCAGGTATGGAAACCCGATATTTTTTCCCTGCTGAGACATAAACCTAAACCTGCAACTAGATGAAGAAATCAGTTAAAACATCTTTGAGGGCTGTCTAAAATGTTTCAGAATGATTAACAAAACAAACTGAGAGATAATGATCATGTAATGGCTGTTCCGGAATAAGAAGATGTAAAGACAAACATGCCCAGTATTTTCTGACTAACAAAGGTGGCAGCTGTAGTCAGCTCCTGTTGCCTTCCTTAAGTTTCTCACGTTTTCCCTTTACACAGCCGCACCTCACTTCCAGTTTGGGGCCAAGGCGGCCATGATGGTCCTCTCTTTCCTGGGAACATGGGCGCTAACAGGTACAGTTAGCAAAGAAGGAAGGGAAAGCCATAGCGAACAGCTCCCTTTACAGGTATTCCATTGGTCTCTGCCACACTGCAGCGTCCAGGGTGACGCTATGCGTCACATTTAAGGCAGCGGCTGCTCACTGGGAAATGTTCATGATAGCGTGTGGGTGCACGCTCATGTGACCGTTTTGTCAAACCAGACAGGTCCAAATGAGTACCGGTACTCTCCTCAGGCCTGGGGAAGTTCCGGTAACTCACAAGGAAAAAAATAAAAGTGCCGGTGCTCAGTACCTGTGAGTACCGGCTCATTTAAAGCACTTTTAGGACCCCAGATACTGCCAGGCACTCGCATCCTCGCTCGCCCTCCAGATTTATTCGACACACTCCTATCCCTGATTCCCTTTGGGCCCCCATTGCTCCCTGCCCCCGGGCCCCGTCAGCCACTCATAGCAGGGCCGCCGTCTGCCCCCACACATCTGTTGTACCCCTTTGTTCCGCCTTCTGCCCAACGTTTCCCTCTCACCTCCCTTATTGAGAGCGCTAATCGCAAATTGCGCGAGGGAGACAAGGCAGGTCCACTGGAGCAGCAGCAGGGGTTGGAAAAATGGTAAAGTTAAAAGCACTGTGTTTGTGTTTGTGTGTGTGTGTGTGCAAGTATGTCGCTGTGTGCACGACTGCATGCTTGTGTGTGTGGATGTGTGCGTATGAATGTCTATGTGTACTGGTGAGAAACAATAGTTTTGCCCTCTGCCCGTGAATCGCTAGGCCTCGCACAATGATGGCAATTCCTGGCAACAATGGTGGAAATTTGTGGTAAACTATTTTCCCTAGCACAATTGATGTAATTCCTGGCAGCATGCGGACCCTGGCACACTGGTGGTAACTCCTGGCAACATGGTGGTCCTGGCACAGTGATGATAATCCATTACAACATACTGATCGTGGCACAAAAAACAGTGATACCCGGTCAAATACTGGCCTTGGTGCAGTGGTGGTAATCCCATGTAACATGTTAGCCCTGACACAATGGTGGTTATCCCTGGCAACATGCACAGAATGGCATAATGGTGGGAATTCCTGATAAAATGCTGGCCCTGACAATCTCTGGCAACATGCTGGCAAAGGCAAAATGGTGGCATTCCCTGGAAACATGATCGGTTTGGCAATTCTTAGCAACACGCTGGTCTTGGAACAATGGTGGTAATCTCTTGCAACCTGCTTGCCATGGCACAATGGTGGTAATTCCTGGTAAGATGCTGGCACTGGCACTATGGTGGTAATCCTTGGCAACATTGAAAACCCATTGCGAAATTGCACAGGCACCATGACATATGTGTTCGCATGAGGCCAATAAGAAAGCATTGGTAAAGTCAATAGGAGGAGAAGTATTGTTTTTTTCCCACTGCGTTTAATCAATTTCTTCAGGTACAATAATTTTGCCTGTTTCTAGTAGAGGACACCCCTGTATAACTTAAGATATCAATGAGAAAGGCCTCAAGCATGAGTGATGTAGAGTACCTGTCATAGGCAATCTGATCATCCTCGGTAGGGATTTATTTCCTTCTGTCTTCTCAGCCGTTACATATTGATTCTTTGCTGCTAGTTCCTCTGCTAGTTACTCTTGACACAGCCCACCTCCTACCCCACTCAGACGGCAATCTCAGCAAAATGGCGCTGGTATCTTCCCTACCCTGTCTTGGCATGCCCAATAGAAAAGCCACAGGTTCATGTTTCCCCATTTATTTATGAACATGAGCTCACAACGCTTCATGACGCAGTCTGAAAACTTAATCTGTCTGCATGTGTTGTTGTCATTAGCCCGAAATACTGCAAACACCTCTTCAAAGAGCGCTGTTGACATTGCAACAAGGCTATTGTGCACTGTGGGCTCACTGTTTCCGCTGTGACAGGATCAGGCTGACATTTTAATTCCTGAAGGTCACATGGCCACTTGATCTTACAAGGCAATATTTAGAAGTTTAAACCAGGGGTGTGTTGTGTCTGTTCATGTATATACGGGGCAGAGGCACAGCCAGTGTGTCATGAGCCCATGTGCAAGGATGGAAATGCCTCGCTCCCAACCTGGCCGCTGTGTGAACTGTGAAATACAGCAATAATCAGGGTTCAGTGGGCCCCTACGGCCTCTGGGCCATGGTGCCACTGCACCAGTGGGAGCTCTGCCCCTGATGTAGCGACCAGAAGGGTTTTTGGGCAAACCTATTAGCTACATTAACGAAAGTCAATTACGTTTCTCAACAGAACAAGGAGAATTAAGCCAGATATATCATAATAGTTTGAATTTTACAAGCCTTGGACAGTGCTTATCAGTCTATATTGTAGTATGTGAGTTAGAGATGATGGGACCCTTGTGGTTCCTGACGTACTCAGTAGAACAGTGACATCGGTGCATGGGTGTGGGCAATAGAATTCATGATGTAGAATAGTCAGTTCACAGGCTCACACTGATGAATAAAGACATGTAATACGAAGCACCGTGTGTGGTGTGATCATTTGCATGTTCCCAGGCTGGGGTAGGACACTACAACTGGTGATGAGATAGGGGAGTGCGTAAACTATGTCACCCGAAGAACCAAGAGTGCTTTCCAGGCGAGTGCCACATGTGCCTCGGTCAAAGTGAGAATCGACAGTTAGTGCATGTGGAGTCAACGCACCTCTCCAGCCTGTGCTAGGCCTGTGAAGAAAGTGAAGGCCTTACAGAAAGTGTGTTTGTCGTCGGCTAGAAATTTACTGATAAATTTGAGACAAGAGGTACTGCGCCACAACGCGACACAGAGTCGTCATTCATACAGTGCGACAATGCTAAAGGCAGCGACAACCAGGTACAGAGAAGCACTAAAGACTGTGTTACTCAAATATAAGGAAGTGCTAAAAGCAGAAACATTTCTAACAGTAAGAAACACTGAAGGCAGTGACAACCAGGTGCAAAAAAATGCTGCAAGCTGAAGCAGGTAAATGCAGAGAAACATAAGAGGTGGCGATAAGCCAGATATAGAGAATACAATCACGCTTATCAGAACCTCAGTAAAGAGAGTCACCCGACCTCAGCACCAGGCGCCGCCTCCTAAGCAGAAGCATGGGGTTGTGCTTACGAGGGTGGTGAATCACATTGGACCGACTGAAAGGCCATGAGCAGTGGTCGGAATAGTGACATTTTTCAATGGCTACTGAAAAGAGCTCAAAGTATGGCACCACGCCTCCCTGAAACCACCGCCTTCTATCGATCCTGCCAAAAAGCACAATATTGGTGTTGGAAAGTGGGTTATTGGTAGGGATAAGTATGTGCCTACTACTAGTAATAAGGCGACCAACATGGTATTGGATCCAGTAAAAGTCTCAGTAAATAAGCCCCTTGCTCAACCATTGGTAGCTGACAATGAGCAGTCAGGCTTAACTTAGTAGACAGGAGTGTAAAGCATTTAAAAACAACAATAATTCAAATAAGTAAGACACAACACACAATAAAAATCCCACACCAATTTATAAAAATAGGAAATGTTTTTATGAACAAATAGACACCAAAACAACACAAATCCAATGTAGGGAACCGGAGATATGAATTTTTAAAGATTAACCACTTTCTGGTGCTTAAAGACATATAGTGCCACTCTGGGACATCTGGTCGTGCTTGACTGGGACAAAGTCATAGTTGGTGGCAGACTGCGATGGAGCCCTGGTCAGATACACTAAGCGGGAGGCCCTGGTCAAAATTTTACATTTACACTAATAAACTTTTCTGGAGCTTTTTCTTCCGACGTCACTCGACCCTCCAAAGCAGACCGGATTCAGTGCAGGTTCGCCGGCTTGACTTTCTGCGAGGCCCTGGTCAAATCCTGGAAGTCTGGAGCTCCGGAGTTTCAGCGGGGCGAAACTGAAACCCTGGCTGGGTCGCAGTTGAAGGTAGTCAGCTTGACCCTCGGCGTCAGGTTGGTCACCTCATGGAGCTTTTTCACCAAAGTTCTTCAAAGTTCTCCAAACTTCAGTAGGTGCTTTCTGAAGGTATCCTTGTAGGTACCAAGTGCCCAAAACACAAATCTCAAGGTCTGGAATCTCCTAGATGGTCTCTGGGATGTCCGGACTACAACTCCCACAATGCGCCTGGCCAAATCCTTAAAAGTCCGCAGGACGCACTCCAGGATGGGGACTCTTGGTGGAGATGATGCAGGTGGGGTCTGTTAACCTGTAGCTTGCAGGGAGTCCATTCCTTAATCCTTCTGAAGCAAGGCAAAGTCCCTAGGGCTATTGTACCAGTTTGTTTAGCAGGCGCATGCCTTTGGGTGCAAATCCAGATTCCAGCAGGGCAGTCCTTCTCACATATTTATTCAGTGTACTGGGGCAACAAGCAGGGGGGCACTTCTGTCCAATGAGATGCTGGGTACCACCCAAAAGCATGACAACTTCCTCCAAAGTATGTCCCACGAAGCACTGCACTTCCAAAATCCAACATGGATAATTTCTCCCCAGAGGAGTAAGAGCTGGCTAAATCAACCCACAGCATGGCTCATTTCCATTGGCACTCCTTCCCCTGACCTCTGTAAATTCCTGTCCTAAGCCTGCCATCTGGCTGGGGCACAGGATGTGGGGGTAGGTACGCTTGGCACTCCTTACTGATCTGCTCTCTCTTTGAGCTCGGTTTGATTTCCTGCCCCATCTATATGACCCATCCTCTGTAGCTTCAGAGCTCTCCCCATCAGATAATCTCTGCTCCTGCCAGGCCACTTATCACCTAATCAAAGCAGCCTGGCTAAGCCTGTTAAGGCTGACCAATCAGCAGGGACCACTAGAAGGCTGGATTTTGGCTTACAGCAGAGAAAGTTCTATAACTTATCTTCTGTACTAGTTATGATAAATTCAACAGTGGCAAGTTGTTGAATTTATCAATACCAATCTTTTAAGTCTTTGAATGAAATTTACTCCTTTCCTAGCAATAGTTATACCTAAATAAAATATTGCAATGTAAGCCTATAGAGCTAAGTATCTACAATGGGGAGCAACGAAAGGTGTCGTTTTACCTCACCAGGACATATAAAACATATTTTATAAGGTCCCTGCTTATAGTTACATGCCCCCCACCCCTGGTACACCTAGGAGAGACCTTGAGGGTGCCTAATATGTAAAAATAAGGTAGATTGTCATTATTACAGTGCCCATACAACCAAAGTCGAGCTTGCATACAATTTACTTTTAAAGACAGTCTGCAAAGCCAGGCTGCCTTTTAAATGACAGCAGGCACTCAGCAGTTCACGCATGCAAGTGCAGGAAATCTACTGGGCCTCTAAACTTCCATGCTCTAATATATACTAGGGACTTATAGGTAGTTTGAACCCCCTAGCCCTATCATATACTAGGGACTTATAGGGTCTGTCAATAGCAATTGTGAAAATGTACTTTTAAAGACAGGCGGCAAGGCAGGACTGCCTTTAAAAGGGCAGCAGACACACAGTGACGCACACATGCAAGTGTAGAAAATTTGCTGGGTCTCTAAACCTCCATGCCCTGTCAAAGTCAAATACTATGGACTTATAAGTAGATTACACCCCCTGGTCCTATTATCTACTAGGCACTTATAGGATCTGTCATTGCCAATTGTAAGTATACCGTATTACATGTAGCTTTTTAAACATAGCAGTGGCCCTGGGCCTGGTTAGCAGAGCCCAGGGTACAGTCAGAGTCCGTTACCACCAGTATCATTCAGCAAAAAATGGGGGTGAACAGGGCAAAAGGATGACTTTCTAACAATTGGTGACTGATGGACATCCTGGGTTGAAACCTTCGATGATTTTATTGATGTGCTGGAAGAAGCAAATGACAAAAGATCATTAAATATCTAAAGAATTTAGCCGTTGAAGTAGTAAAAGAAGTGATAAAGAAAATACAACAAAGTGATGAAGTGACGTACCGTCAAATCAAAGAAGCGCTAAACACCAAGTTCAATCCAATGCCGATATGTCGACTATGAAAGGTACATTTCAGTCAGGAAAGGCAGAGAGCTGGTGAAACGAGGGATGCATTTGTAGAAAGACTTGATTGGCTCATAAATCATTGAAAGTTCAATAAGTTCAACGATGAGGAGGCTATGCATCTCAGAGTCATAGATTGTTGCCTATCTGATTCCTTCAGAGGACAAATGCTGAAAGAGACACTAAGCTTGGAGAAGTACTCAAGGCTGCCAGAGCGGAAGAAAGGGCTGACAGAGACCCAGCTAACATGAAAGCCAGAATGGCTCAAAATGAATCAGCACTGAGTGTGAAAAGTAAGTCGAAACACAAGGCAGAAGGCCATCAAGTCATGTCTCCAAAGAAAAAGAAGTTGTGTTTTTGATGTGGACTTTCCTTTCCACATGCTGCGGGAAAGAGAACCATTTTGTAACAGCCTGCAATGCGAGGGAAAGATCAAGTGCGTCACTTCGAGAAAGCAAAATGGGGGCAAGATCAAGTGTGTCACATCGAGAAAACAAAATGGATGCCAGAAAGTTCCAGACGTGGACTTCTATGCACGCCCATAAGGCCAAGCGGCAACATCAGTTGAGGCAAGTAGAAACTGAACAATGTCGATTGTCGTCAAATTCTTTGTCTAAGAGTTCATCATCGTCATTGTTAAGCGGCAGTGAGGAAGATGGGTGTGGGATGTCAATGTTGACTGCTGTCCGACGTGCAAATGTAGGATTAGCTTCTTGCAAGGAAGAATGCAGGTCAAAATTAGGTTGACAAGTGAAAGTGCGAAATTCATTTGGACACTGTCCTGTACCAAGATCACACTGAAAGTGAATGGGTGTTGCCTACTTCTCATCATAGGCAGTCGTGCATTGATAAGCATTATGCCAGTAGAAAAGTACAATGAATTGTCTCCAGTGCCCCATTTAACTCCATTGAAAACCAAAGTGTATACGTGGGCTGCTTCAACGTCACTCCAAAGTCAAGGTTTATTCATATAAAATGTGAAGCCAAAATTATGAAAGTGCACGCGCCAAATTATGTCTTTCCAGGCACTTCATCGAGTGCATGTTTACTCAGTTTCAGTACCGCTGCTGACATGAGGCTGATTTCTGTAAACTACAATTTCAGTGCCTATCATGAGATAATGAATCAGTTTCCATCTTTGCTTCATGTGCTAGGAAGACTTAAGACCATGAAAGTGCAACTTCACATAAATGAGGATACCCGTCCTGTTGCTCAGAGACATCGTCGAATTGCAATTAATTTACAAGAGACTGCTGAAAAAGAACTTGAGACACTATTAAAGCACAACATCTTTAAGAGATCCACTGGTCTGACGCCATGGGTATCATACATAGTGGTAGTGCCAAAATAGGATATTGGAGGAGCTGTACGCATCTGCGTGGATATACATCAAGCGAACAAGGCGATTGAAAGATTTAATCTAGGTCTGCACATTGCTGATGTGATTATGCAGCTGAGTGGAGCCAAAGTCTTTTCCCGCCTTGATTTGAACAAAGGATATCATCAGCTCGAACTGGAAGAGAATTGCAGTACATTACTACCTAACCAAGACTGTTTTGGAGTGTCATCAGCAGCAAGGCTTTTCCAAGATGTCACTTGTTGCATAATAAAGCCAGTCACCAATGCTTTCAATTACAGTGATGACATACTAGTCATTAGGGCGACACAAAAGGAACATGATAAAGCTCTTGCTGATGTGTTGTATACTTGCTAATGCAGGTCTCACTTTAAATGCGGCAAAATGTGAGTTTAATCAAACCAAACTCAAGTTCTTTGGTCATATCTTTTCTGATGGGGGAATGACTCCAGATCCAAATAAAGTACAGGCCTTGTCATCCACTTCTAGTTGAGTGAATGTGAACTAAGCTTCAAGAAAATCAAGCACACAATTGAGAACGCAACTGAAATGGCATACTTTGATCCGAAATTGCAGACATAGATTGCTGTTGATGCAGTGGCGTAGCTAGGGGGGGCGGTGGGCGTGCACCGCCCCAAGCGGCACAAGTTTTGGGGGCGGCGGCCCAGCCCCCATTCCCCCCGCCCTTACCTGCGGCCGCAAGAATCGGCCGCACCACCCCCCCTTCGATCAGGCCGCCGCTATCGGCAAACGCAGGGGCCGCCACGGACAGCCTAAAGCCTAGCTACGCCACTGTGTTGATGCAAGCCCAGAGGGGTTGGGTGCCATCCTTGCACAGCACATTGGACATCCCAACGCACCAAGACAGATTGTAGCTTATGCTGGCCGAAGTTTGTCAAAGACAGAACGTGCCTATTCACAACCTGAAGACGAAAGCCTAGCTATAGTGTGGGCTTGTGAGCATTTTCATGTGTTACTATATGGAAAGAATTTCACTGTTGTCATCGATCACCAAGCATTGCTCACCATCTTCGGATATCCAAAAGCCAAGATTCCCCTCACATTGAGGGGGAGGGGCTTGCGACTGCAGGACTATGATTATACGATTGTGCATCATCCAGGAAAGGATAAAAACCCTGCTGCCTACTTCTTACATAAGCCAATACAGAGTAATGCCACTACTTTTAAAGTGACTGATGCTTACGGTAACTTCATTGAGAAGTCCAGTACCCCTGCTGCCATGTCAGTAGAACAAATCATTGTTGCCATGAGAGCTGACAGGGATTTGCTAATACTGAAAGACATTATTGCACACCAATTGTGGCAGAAACATAATCTACCTCTTTACCTTGAATACCAGAAATGTTAAAATGTACAGGATGAACTGTCAGCTACCCCAGAAAGCATCATGTTACAAGGGTCATGAATTGCAATACCCGATAGTCTGAGACAACAAGTTATTGCACTTGCTCATGAAGGACACCGTGGAGTTGTTGCTACGAAACGATCTCATTGGGACCGAGGGTGGCTCCCTCGTTTTGATGAAAGAGTTGAAAAAGAGTTAAAGGCATGTAATTTGTGCAGCTGTTGGTCATCCAAGACAACCCCACATCCGTTAAACATGTCTGATCTTCCAGAGCATGCACAGGAGAAGATTGCAAATGATTTCTTTAGACTCCTTGACAATAGACATCATCTACTAGTAAATGTTGATGAATATTCCCATTTTCCCTGTGTGGAAGATCTGTTGTCAACTACTTAAGACAGAGTCATGGAGAGATTAGAAAGTATCTTTGTAACATGGGGTGTTCCTTCAATTTTGAAATCTGACAATGGCCCGCCTTTCAGTAGTTGAGAATGAAAAAAAAATTCTCACTCATCTAAATGTCAAGCATCCGAAAAGCACGCCTCTCTGGCCTCAGCCGAATGGTGTGTTCAAGAGATTTATGAGTACCCTCAAGAAGATCGTTAAGCACGCTGCGCTGAAAAAGCTTAAACTCAAATCAGTTCTTCAGTCTATGTTTTTTGCATACAGGTCAACTTCATTCTACCATAGGTGAAAGCCCTGCCACCATAGGCACCAAAATGCCACAATGGACCCACGTGAGATCAATTGACATTGATAAACTTTGCTTTACTCACTCGTCTCACCACAATCAAAATGAAGGCCTATGCGGATAGATGCCGCTGTTCGCGGAACACTGTCTTCAACAGAGGAAACCAAGTGATCCTAAGGCAGACGCGGAAACGCAAGTCTGATGCTCCTTTTGATGCTGAACCACTGAGGGTTGTGACCAGTAAAAGACACAGTGTGACTGCTCACCATCCGGGGAAGTCCATTACGCGAGCTTCTTCGCATTTCAAGCACCTGCCTCAACCTTCGCCAACTCCAGATGTCAGGAGTGAGACTTGATCACCTGAGAATCCAGAGAGCCCATTGACTGTACAGATGTCTCTGTTACCAATGCCAGTCATGTACACTTCTCCAGTATCTCCGCAGCCTCACAGCCCCAGATCTGGGTGATTGTTTCGAGCACAAGAGTTGCAATGTATATATGTATTATTGGTACTTTTTATAAAACAAATGGGGAGATGTAGTATCTTGTGAGTTAGAGATGACGGGACCCTTGTGGTTCCTGACAGACTCCGTAGAACAGTGACGTAAATGCGTGGGTGTGGGTAATAGAATTCATGAGTTAGAATAGTCAGTTCGAGGTTACATGTTGATGAATAGAGACGTGTAATACCAAGCTCCTTGTGTGGTGTGATCATTTTCATGTACCCGGGCTTGGGTAGGATTCTACATATGTTTGGTTATTTCTAGACTATGATTACATCCCAGCCAGTTGAAATCAGGTCATCCCTTCTTTACATTTTTCACAATATATTTTGTGGCTCTCACGGGTGAGACACCATGAAGTGTTAAATAGCAATATCCCCAAAACATCTTGCTCTTTTCTGCTTTTTGGCATGTGCCTCGAATGCATGAAATTCATATTTATAGAGGTGTTACTGTAATTCACCTCTGCTCGCCAGCTCAGGCTGCAATGAAACCTAGCTAACGCTCAAACCATTTTTGAATGGCATATCTTAAAATGTTCATCAATGACATGGAGCATTTTCGTTACAAGTAGTGCTTAATTTTTGCAGGTGGTGGGGACCGGCACTTATTTTTGGCGATTGGGACTCATTTACATCATCAGTCTTTAATCCAAGAGAGAGAAAAGGGAGAAAGAAGGAACAAGAGGTATAAATAGTGACAAAGGGAGACAGCAGGTAAAGGAATAGAATCTGCAGGAGCGAGGAGAAAGAGTGAGCCAGAATGGGGTGGTGGAAGAAAGAGGCATGAGGTGGATTAAAAAAACCTAAGAGGCCTTTATTTTCAGCAACCCCAGCAAGCGTCGGCTGCCAGGATACAGGCCCCTGCACTTTTTCTTTTTTCTTAGGCCTGGCATTTGAAACTGCTTTCTCTCCTGACTGTTGTTTTTCCAGAAACAATCCTATATAACATACAGTCATAGCATGGCTTCATCCATAGATCTGTTTAATTGTCATTCACATACTGCTTTCGCTGACCACAGCATCCAGCATGGGCCAAGGGTCAGCCCACTTTGCCATTGGATTCCTTCACTTTGGATAACTGCACAAATTCTGTGCACATTGTTTACATATACGAAAAAATAGTTCTCTTCTCTTCAGTGACACATCTGGTTCAAAACGTGTCTTAATTTAATTATTATTTATATTGCCATTAAATACTAGCTATTTATTTTGCCTGTATACTTCAGGTGCTAGATAAATTATTGTTTATTTGCTGTCTCCTTTAAAAGAATCTGTTATAAAATGTTTAAGTGACATTGTAACTTTGTAACAGCCTGTAATATGCATGTTGGTGAGGTGGTGATTTATTCTTTCCTACTTCACAAATAATAATAATAATAACATACTTGGCACATCTGGAAGGATTGTCATTTAAAAAATATCACTAGTAAATTGGCATATGAATGTGTTTTAATTTTAACATTTTTGTTGTAAACATATCGTAGCTATGTTGAGGTGGCTGCATGTTTTCTTTTTTTGTATTTATTGCTGTAGCATCTGCTTGCAATAAAAAACAAATAACTATTGCACCAGCCTGGCAAGGCCCGATATATTGGCTTTGCCAGCACTTTTTTTTTTTACAAATTAGGCTCCGGTTGTAATCGATTGTGTGGTACGGATTGACAGCAGGTCATTCCTAATTAATAGCAATGTTTTTTTCTTAGTTTATTTACACTATTATGTTTAGAATATATCGGAATTGGCTTTTTGTGTCCGTGGAAGAAAATCTCTTGAAAAGTATGGATTTGTGTAGAACAAAAGAAGCACTGTAACTGCATCAGAGCTTAAACATGATCGGAATAATTTGAAAAACTTTATGAAAGAAAGCGCTCACAAGCCGTGTTCAGATGTCATACCCAAGGCCGGACTGGCTGCACTGGGCGTTTCTCAGGGGGGCTGGAAGGGAGGGGGCCAGTTATGTTACCGGGGACTGGTTTTGCAGCAGTGCTGCAATATCGACCCCCGTAACAAAATCATCAGGCCAGCATAATCCACTCAGCCCTCACTTTTGTTTCCAGCCTCCCTGTGTTTTGAAATATGTTATGGTTTTAAAAGGTTTTCATCAGTGCACATCTCTCTGTTGCCACCTGTCAGCACATTAGGAGTTTCATGATTTTTACTTCGCCTCACTGCACATTGCATATAATAAGATTTACAGATATCTTGTTTTCATCAGTTCTAAAGATTTGTTTGTATTTTTCACAGTTGCCCCTGAAGAAGGGATGTTTTAAATCCCGAAATGCATTGGGCATATCTCTGAAGAAGATTGGAAATTGATGTTGATTTGAACACAATCAATATGTTTCTATGTTGATTTTTCGTTTTTTGTATAACAGCGAATCAAAGTTGATCTCGCTGAAAACATGTGTATATCAAGCCTAATAAAGGCAAACACGTTTATGTATAATTGATGAATCATAAGTGCCTTCATTCTGTCATGACAAATTTGTGTTTATTTTATGTTAATTATTGATTAGGTGATTTAGTGAATTCATACACTGTGCATCCAGCATACAAGTGAACATTCACTTGCATACTGCATGGTTTTAAAAGCACCACTGCAGAGTTCCTTGTATATTCAGCAGTTTTCAGGGAACAATAAAAGTGTCAAGATACCTCTGGCGATTAATCTTCCTGCTGGAGCGAGTTTGGAGTTTTGTGTAGTCAGTTTTGACTCATCTGAGGTAGTGCAGAGGGTTAATATGCATGCACAGATCACAGAACTGTATTTTATGTGCATAGCTCAGTGGGCAAGGCTTTTGTCACAGAGATCTTTTTGATACTGTGCAGTTCATAAGTTACAATCGTAATCTAGCACTGTGAGCTATTAACTGCCATCAAAGAAGTTAGCAAGTTATGTTTTTGTCCCAGTCTTTCATTATCTTAATGTTGCGCAAAAGGGTCTGTTTGTGTAGAGAAAAACTCTTATTAGTAAAGCCACCCTAAACATTATTTTACGTTTTGAATCCTGAGGTTCTGCTTCCCCAGACCATGCACTCTTAAAATGTGCCTGCCAGGATGGATGACATGTGAATCCACATTTCATGGTCCCCTTTGTCTTATGTAACATTTTCTAAACACTAATTTACACGCATATTTTTAATTCTCTCTATGTATGTGTGATGTAAAGTGCTCTGACACCCTACACTGGTATGAGAGGCACTATAAAACAAATGAAATACGTTTGCGAGAGGGGCAGTGGAGAGTTGAGGGGCACTGTTGGAGGGTGATAGTGGGGAAATCATTGAAGGGCCCCAACAAAGATTGTCGTATCCTGGTGTACTGTAAGCTCATCATTTACTGTATTTTGAAACCTAATACAATTGAATATATAATTAAAAATGTGTTGCAGAGCGCACCATTTTTACCATTTTTCCAAACGTTCTTGGGGGGAGAACCCCATTCAACACCCCTTTTAGTGGACAGGCACGCTCGCTGGCTACTGTTAATATGGAATTAGATGCATTTATCAATAAAAATGAAATCTCGTCCTTATTAACAAATTTGTCCATTGTGAGCTCTACATCAACCCCAACTCGCAAATATGTAGTCAAGCAGGCCCTCAGACCACGGCCCGGGATTGCTGATTGATAGGCCACAGGTGGGAGGGTGCATAGCTGGTAGGCTAACACTCAGGCAAGAAACTCTGGATCAATCCCACAGATAGGCGCAGCGACATTACAAATGGTCAAGGGAGATTGCCCCAGTAAAGCACACATGGCTGGAGGGGGTACGTGCGTTCCTAAAAACACTATAAAAATCAGATGCAACATGAGTTAGGAACACAGTCAATCAGGGCCTAGCACACGTAGTCATCATGCGCCCCTCATGCCGGACATCTGGACACGTATCCTCTGGCCAGCATTGTGTCAACGCAAGATAGAAGACCCACCTGTGGTACCCATTAGACAATTCATTTATGACTCCTAAAGCAGCAACCGACATTCCTCCGCATAATTGGTACGCCGGAAACCTTTACATCTGTTCACATTTTGTATAAAAGAAGGGCATATACCGAATGTAAATTGAGACAGTCCTTAGACACTGTGCCTGTAACTGTTCTCCTAGCCGTAATGTTTAATTAAATGAACTGTTCCTTTTTTGCCAAATACCTCTTGTCTTCTGTTTTTTAAGGGATTTCAAACTCAAGCAACATTTTGGCGCGCCACCAGTAGAGCTGATTGAGACCTCCAACCCGACTGGAGCTGAAGGATGGAGACCCCACACGGACGGATTCACGATTGTGCATCAAGGAAAGGTGGGCAGGCACCACAAGTGACTGGAAGTTCTGCTGAATCCGCGGGGTGGAGGTCCGTCCTGAAACAGCTGTCAGAGAGGGTAAGAGACTACATCGGAACCTAAAACATAGTCTAAAGCATTTGGCGTATGGTAAACTAGCGAGAAGCATACAAAGATAGCCTGTGCGCCCTGCCACTGACAGGGTTTGGCATAGTACCTATTTTATATGTCCTAACTGTAGCAGTCGTAAGGCAGCTTTGGAGGCGTTCCCGTGGAAGTCACCTTTTTTTCAATAGTTCAGCATGCTAGGAAAGGTGAATATAGTCCTTGATAACTCCCAGGACGCTATTTTTGTGATACAGCTATCCTGACTGGGCGAAGTTGACACCTCAGTCACATGGTTTGTTAGTTTAATGTTTTCTCAGTGCTAAAGAGGTTTCCTAACACCCTTAGTATCTTGAGTGTGGGAGGGTGCATCTAGCTTACACCCTGGGCGATAAATCAGGGAGTAATTCGGACATAGGGAAAACTAGGACCCAGGAAACTGGGCGTAACTTGAGTGTAAGAGGGGCTGGTGACTCCCGAGTTATTACGACATGGTTGCTGTGATTACCACCTCTGCCTAGGAGCAGATATTGGCAGACTATCCAGCTCACTTAGTAACGTGTTCCACGCAAACATTCCCTGTTTAGAGGATAACCTGTGCAGAAAACGTACCAAATTTTTCTTTTGGCAAAGTTAATTTTTTCTGTCAACTATTATTGGATTGCATTCTGTATGTGATGATGTTGTGCTGATTAATTGCAAACTGTATTATGTGCCAAAACTGCAATCATGCAGATGCTATTTTAACATATCACATATGTGCCCTATGTTGCAATACTAGATATACATTTTTATCTTGTTTTATTGAAATGTTAGTCAAAGTGCGTGATGCATTATTGTAAAAGTGCAGCGCTCCTAATACAAATTTATTAGAGTGCACCACGTACAATTATCCCTACGATTAGGCAAACAAAACTCCAAAATGTTATTTGAACTGTATTTATCCAAATTACTGAAATTGGCATGGATTCCCCATTGAAGCACATGGAAACTAGATTCCCCAAACAGATAAAGAAAATTAATACGTTTTACCAAGAGGTGCATTTACACATGAAGGCACACACATTTCCATGGACTAAGGAGGGAACATTTGACACAAACATAATTCAGCACACTAAAACACATTTAAAGGTGGAAATATGCAGGTCAAAAGAGAGACAAGAGAGAGGCATTATTAGAATTATGGGCCATATTCGAAGAGACTAAAACCGATGGCCCCACAATGCCATTAGCAAGCAAGCTGTCAGCACCTCCTCCGCCATATGCAGGGATGGATGCACTCACACCGGCTCCCCCTGTGTTAGGATATTCAACTCCAGCAGTAGTAGAAGCCGTCGAGCCCTCCCACTGAAAGAAGGACAGTTAGGTCTAAGCCCGAAAGAACCAGAAGTAAGCAAGCCCAGACGCCTCCAGCCCAGCCAAAGTCCCTAGGTAGGGTCCCCAAAAGCTCGACTCCCCGCCCACAACGCTCATGGGTTCAGGCAGGCATAAACGAATGTCAGGAAAGATTTTCACGGTTCTCGACAGCAACTTAGCGAGCTTGGGAGAGGAAGGGAGCTCCAGTCCCCCAGGAACCAATGCCGAGGGTGGGCCACAGGGATAGCCCAGGTAGCCGATGAGTAAACAGTGGGTGAATTTGAAAGCGAAGCCAGGTCAATGAAAGCAGCGCATGGCTCAGAGCAAAGGAGACAGGCCATATGGCGCAAAGAAGAGAGTGCAGAATGCCGCGGCTAGAGCGATCCTTAGACCGAGGCCTAGATCTCACATGACTCCCAATCTCAAATCTTTGCACTGGCTACGAATGAAAGAAAGAATTAAGTTCAAAGCCATGGTGATATTTTTTAAAGCACTCCATGGTTCAGGCGCCAAGTACCTAATGAAGCGAGTGATCTGCTACATTCCGACCAGGACCCTAAGATCCTCTACAGCAGATTTTGCACGCATCCCCAAAATACTCTTAGCACGCATAGGGGGCAGATCCTTCAGGTTTTTGAGTGCACAAACATGGAACAGCCTACCTGCTACGCTTAGAGCCTCGGCCGACCTGCTAACTTTCAGGAAACACCTCAAAACTTGGTTATTCAAGAATTAGTCACACCTCAGCGTTCTACCACTGGTTGTCCACCTTCAGCGCTAGGACACTCTAACTTGAGTAGCTGTGCGCTATATCAAATCCGCTTCATTGATTCATGCATTCATGAGCTCCTGCTTGAGAGAGAAAGGGCACGCAACCAGGAGTTAGAGCAAGAGCACAGCACAGGGCGCTCTTATGAGGAAAGCGGGGCCAGGTACAGGACGCAGTGCTGGGACGAATCGGAGGTAGATGAAAGGCTACTAGCAGGGCTCAGAGTCACACCGTCCGGTCGACAAAGGAGAGGGGCTGACAAAGAAATAGGAGAACAAAGTAGCCTGGTGCTTACCCACCCGTGACGAGGGAAAAACAAGATTGCACCTATGCATGCACAAGAGAGAAGTAGCAACGAGGGGGGCGCTAGAGGGCGCCAAGCAAGATGGCCGCACCGATGTGAGGCTCCTGCAGTTTGGGGACATAATCCGTCACTAATCCGTACTATCCTGGCATATTATGCGACGGTGACCACTCCCCAAGCTCCGTCAGCTTCCACTCCATATCAGGAGCCCGCTATGGCAGCGGGCTGCGCCCTACAGACGACAAAAATCACCGCCGACTTTCCCTGACCACGCTTCCTGCAATGGCGGAGAGCCGCGCGGCAGGAGGGCTGTCTGCTGAGACCGAGGGCCTGGGCTATACAGCGACGGGACTCGCACGTATCGCTTGCTCCGCTGACCCCTGGGGAGCGCCTGGACGCTGCCGGCTGCTGCTTGGAGGCTCGCCGTGGCGTGGGCCTCGAGCAGAGAGGGAACCGATCGGAGCGGGACGCCTGAAGCGGATCGGAGGAGCCCCTCTCGGCGGAGGTGAGTGCTGCTGTGGCCCTGCGCGTACCGCCCGGCCCCGCTGTTCCGGTGCGGGGGAGCGACGCGCAAAGCCCGAGGCCCTGTCTAGAGGCTCCGGGACTCGCTACTGCGGCCCTCTGGGGAGGCCGGCGGCCCCGGGGCTGAACAACTGCGGCGGCACACGGGACACTACGGAGCTGCCTGGACCCTGCTGGTCCTGCTCGATGAGGCCGCGCCACGAAAACGCTACGCGACCCTACCTTCTTCCGCCGCGCTCTCAGATCCAACTGGGGGCCCCTGCTGACTCCGGAGGGGTGGAGTGAATCTCTGCTTCCCGCACCGGGGGGTGAACCCAAGCTGCCGCTTCTCCCTGCTGGATCCGACCCTCCTGCGGCCTAGCCGTCGAGCGGGGGGGGCCTGCACTATCTCTGCTCCGCTCTCACGAAACGCCCTAAACAGGAAACACTACACGGGGCACTACAATATGCCTGTATATTAGCACTCAATAAAGGCTTCTATTTCTCCGCGACTCCACTGCTGAAAACACCGGGAGCTCGAATATAGGAGCGGCGGCTGGTGGAGCACTGTGAGCGGACTGAGGCACAACCGGTGACGAGCCGAAACGGTCGCCCGTGTTCCGCGCATTGACACTGCCGGACGGCAGATACCACCCGCTGCGGGGAGGATTTGCTGCATTGCTCACACGGAGCCTGCACCACTGGGGCTGCGTACGGAGAACACTGCCAGGAACACGCGTGGCCTACCCCCCCCAGCTGACAAACCGGGCGGCGCTCCTGCTTCGTGCCATAGCCTGTGCAACGCCTCCGCCTAGAGCGCAGCGCAGACTTCCCTCGGCCTCGGCACGGTCTGGGACTATTCAATCCACCAACCATGGGTAAACCTGACGGTAGACAACCAAAATTAACCTTTGATACCCGGAAGACCTCCCGCTCTCAATCAGAGCCAGATGATGACCGTGCGGAGGCTCCAACCACCTCAACGGCGGATCTGAAAGACCTGCTGCTGGTAATGCAGTCGAGCCTCACATCTATAGAGTCCAAAATGGATTCTATGACAGCCAGAATGGATGGCCTTACCCACAAAGTTGAAAAACATGACGATCGTCTCGCTGAGGCTGAAAGACGTATATCCGATCTGGAGGACACGGTCAGCGCCACCACCAGTCACACCCTTGACATGGACAAAGTACTGAAAGTCATAGCTGCCAAGAATGAAGAATTGGAATCCCGTTCGAGGAGGAACAACCTCCGCATCCTGGGAGTGGCAGAGTCAACAGCCACCGGAAAGATGGAGACATATGTTGAAAGCCTGCTCATCACCCTATTCGGCAGGGAAGCATTCTCATCAATCCTTGTGGTGGAAAGGGCGCACCGCTCGCTGGCGGGCCGCCCTCCTCCGGGGGCCCCCCGCGACCCATCATAGCAAGGGTATTAAATTATCGCGATAGGGACACGGCCCTCCGGCTCTCCAGAGAAAAAGGACGTCTCGACTATCAAGGGATGGAAATCTCTATCTTTCCCGATTTCACCATGGCCATACAGGAGCAAAGGCGGAAGTTCCTCCAAGTCAAGAAGAAACTCCAACAACTCAACATCCCATATGCTATGCTCTTCCCAGCCCGATTAAGAATAATCTCTCAGGAACGTCCACACTTCTTTACCAATCCTCAACACGCTCTGGATTTCATAAAAACTATACCTAAATCACAGGAAGGCCGCTCATCCCCGAGAAACCAGGCGGACGAACAGGGAGGCACATCTGACATTGAATAGCCTCACATAATATGGCAGCGAGACCCCTGTTTCTGCCGCTGGTTCTTCTGCTGACCCTGAGACACTCCTACACCGCCAGAAGGGAATATTGGATCTAGCCGCCTCATGCACACGTGCCGGCAACTCACCTCATATTAATTCCATACCAGCTAGACACTATGCTACCTCCCCTTGCCTACCAAACAGTATAGCTCCTACAGTGCACTAACAATGACACGCCATAGCGGATTAGACGCTAGCACATCCATCCTCATCAGACCGCAACTCCTGGAGGGAGAATCTGCAGGGAGACTGTGTCTGAATGGAACTCATTCTCATGGAGCAGTGATGGGGAAGCTGGCAACAGGTAACTAATATTTGCATTTCTGCGAGAGGCCGGCCCTCCTTTCATGGGCTAACACTGTCCATAACGATGGCCTATACCGTACTCTAACCATGCCGGACTACCATCATTATCCCCGAACACCCTCGCTTCTGCGAGGAGCACCTGGTCGCCCTCTGGCCGCTGCCCACCAGGTGAACCCTACACTTTACTGCAATGGGATTTAGTTTATTACGGAGTCCCCGGTTGGGACTAAATTGTTTGACATGGGATGGGAGGGGGGGTAATGGTCACAGCAGGTTGGGACTGCTGTTGTGGGTGGAGGGCGGGTTTGGGAAATGTTGTTATGTTTTTTTTAAGTATTGTTCTACGCTATTGCGATGAGATGTGGATGCGACACACAATGACATACGCTGGTACACACGATCATTTTAATCTACTGACCGCACGATGGAATCCTGACCTAACATACTCAAATATAACTTTCTGACGTGGAATGTGCGCGGGCTGGGGACCCCGCAAACGCCGTCACATTCTTGCATATTTGGACCGACACGACATTCATTGTGCCATGCTTCAAGAGACTCACTTGCCTCCTCACGTCTCCCCTCCTTTGCCGCTCGATGGGCTAGCCATAGAGGTTTCTCATGCTACTCCTCCTATTCGCGAGGAACTGCAATCCTTATTAAACACACACTCCCGTATACCCCTCTCGGCTCCTACGCAGATCCACAGGGCCGCTACACTCTCTTATGGGGTAGGCTCTTAACGCAAACTATTACGCTGGCGTCTTGTTATGGCCCGAACACAGATGATCCGGATTTCTATAGGGTATTATGGGGTAAAATCCAAGACATCGGCACCACATACTTGATATGGGGAGGGGACTTCAACGTTACTATCTACCCGCACTTAGATAGATCACACCCACAACCACACCATTACACTGCTGCACACCTAGCTCTGAAAAACATTGTTGAAGATCAAGCCCTGGTGGACCCCTGGAGAGCACAGTGCCCGCTGGATCGTCAGGGGTCTTGTTATTCCACTGCTCACTCCTCCTGGTCACGTATTGACTACTGGCTGGTGGACAGGGGCCTAGCGACCTGGGCATCACATTCCTCGTATCTTCCCGCACCTACTCCGATCATTCCCCGGTCCTATTGTCTCTCAGCCCACCGCAGACGGAACCCCCATGCCTCTCCTGGCGCCTCAATGCGCAGTCGCTTCTCGACCCAGTTTTTAAGGCGGAGATAGAGCAAGAGATAACTGACTTCTTCCTCCATAGTGAAGGCTCGGTCTCGCAATATTCTACCATATGGGAGGCTTTCAAAGTCACCATGCGGGAATCTGTATGGCCAAGAGTGGAGGAGTACTCAAAGATATCCGCAATACACTTCGTAAGCTGGAGGCAGATATAAAACAGACCGAACTACATATACAAGACACACCCTCCCCTGCACTGCGAGCGCACTTGCGCGCATTGCTCACTGAATATCAGGAAACAGCGGAACGAGAGTGTAAATTCAGAGGGAAATATCACACAGCTCGCCGATATGGCGAGGGGGATAGACCGGGGCGGGCTCTGGCCTCCACTATTCGACCCCCTCGATTTACTAACACAGTGCTTGCTATTGAGGACGAGGATGGTCAGACACACACAAACTCTTCCGACATACTCGCCGCCTTCAGAAGGTTTTATAGGACACTGTACACCTCTCACCGACAGACCCCGGCAGACTTTGATCCCTTTTTTGAGGACACCGCCAAAGCCTGGTTGGGAGATGGTCAAAGAGAGCTTATCCTGGCACACCACGAAGACGAAGAGATCACTTCTGCAATTATGCAGCTACAATCCGGAAAGGCTCCAGGCCCAGACGGCCTCCCAGCCGAATTTTATAAAACATACCGGCACTTACTGCTTCCGAAACTGAGACATGTACTTGAGGAGGCCCGAGAGACTGGCGCTCTTCCCCCCTCCATGCGCGAAGCACTCATAATTTCTCTGCCTAAGCCCGGCAAACCACCCTCGCACTTAGATTCGTACCGGCCCCTATCCCTTATAAATACAGATGCTAAAATCCTAGCCAAACTCATTGCCAACCGCATCCGTCCACTGATGCCGGTGCTGGTCCTACCGGACCAGTCGGGCTTTGTTCCCACCAGAAGTACGGCCCACAACCTGCGAACCCTATTTGCACTGATGCATGACATCGACCCGGACGCCAATGTGGCTGCTGTGTTCCTAGATGCCACCAAGGCATTTGACTCCCTAGAATGGGACTATCTCTCATATGTCCTGGTGCGCATGGGATTTCCGGCCCCCTTTCTGGATTGGATCACCCTGCTCTACACCGGCCTCCGTGCCACTGTAATGGTAAATGGGCTCTGCTCTTCCTCATTTCCACTGGGCAGGGGCACCAGACAGGGATGTCCGTTATCCCCCCTCCTTTTTGCCCTAGCAGTAGAACCCCTGGATGCTAAAATCCGACAACACTACCGCGAATATGCCATAATCTACCCGGAACGGCAAATACTAATATCCTTATATGCAGACGACATCACGCTCTATCTGCGTGACCCTGAGATGAGCTTAAATCCTATTCTTCGCCTGTTTCTGTTGTTTGGACAACTGGCTGGAGTGAATATCAACTGGAAAAAGTCCCAGATTTATCCCCTTACTGCTGCTACACAAAAATTCCATCCGGACTTCCCTCTTGATTGGAGCACTGACACTCTCACCTACTTGGGGATAATCATTTCTCGCAGCCGCGAGGAACTTATGCGGGCTAACTATGGACGGGCACTGGACTCTATCACTGATAAAATAACACGCTGGATCGCGATGCCCCTGTCCATGGCGGGCAGAACGGCTATAATTAAAATGGTGATTTTACCTAAACTTTTATATCTCTTTGTGAATATCCCGTACGCTCCCAGCCGGCATTTCTTTTCCGCAATAAAGACTCAACTCATTAGACTCACATGGGGGGGTAAACAAGCCAGGCTTCGGTGGGACATATTTACACGGCCGTTCGAAGCCGGAGGCTTCGCTATTCCAGACATGGAATTATACTTTAGTTGCGCGCAGGCACACTATGCCACATATTGGATGAAACCCCCTCCTTTTATGCCACATCTTGCAATAGAAGATGGATATATGAATCCCACCCCAAGCACCGCATATCTTAGCATCCCAACGGTCCCGCGCTATCTGGCCTCCACCACCGTCCAGTGCACCGTCAGCGCATGGCACGACCTCGCCAAAGCTACAGAAACCACACTAATGTCCTCTCCGCTTCTGCCCCTTTCTGGGCGGAAAGACATCCCGGTTACGGAGGAAGGCGGCTGCCGTCGACTCCTTCGTAAACTTTCCATCCACACCTGGGGCCATTTATACACTAAAGGAACATTTAATACCTCTGAGGAATTCTTTAAGGATGTCAATCCCACCCCCTTGGAACGCTTCTACTATATAAGGCTCCGACAAAACATAAGATCTCTTACGCCCACCTTTCCCCTAGAGCCCCCACCCATGCTCCCGCTCCATGCGTTACTGCAACAGGACACCCCCGCACATGTACTGTCACTTCTATATCGCACGGTCCAGAATGTTAGGGAATATGGTCCCCCCCTGGCTCGTCAGCGGTGGGAGGAGGAATTGGGATACCCTCTAACTGAGGAACAATGGACATTTTGTTATAGGCAAACGGGCGAAATATCCGCTAGCAGTAGATACCGTATGATTCATTATAAATACGTACACCGCCTGTATTACACTCCCGCACGCATGCACAGACTGAAGCTACGAGATAACGCTCGATGTGAACTCTGCGGACGTGAGGGAGCGGACTTTATGCATCTGGCCTGGGACTGTCCTCCTGTACAGGGATTTTGGGCGGCGGTCCTGACTGCACTAGACCTCATGACGGGAGTCCATATCCCTACTGATCCCCTCACTGCCCTGCTAGGATACACTAAACTCCTCGCAATAAACATACGCAGGTACGCCTCCCTTGCGCTCCTTCTAGCCAAACGGAGAGTTGCTTGTAGATGGGGCATGGGACGGGCGCCGAAATTTAAAGACTGGATGCATGATCTGATCTATTGTCAAGAACAACTACATACATATGCCGACCTTCAACCCCCTCATCACGACCAAGAGACATCTGGGGCCCACTACACACTTATCTATTAGAACATACAGCAGACGAAGACGACACAACGTCACATTAGACGCATGGCACCCCCCCCCCTGACGGAGTTGGCACCCTCGCCCTTGCGCATATCCCCTAATAATTGTGACGGGACACTGAAGAAGACATTCCGACTACACTAAACGTCTGAACCCGGTCAGAATTTACGTCTTACATCAGATGGTTTCTGTATATTGGTGTATGCATCTCTCTCAATTGTTCTTATTGTCTTAATGAAAGCACTCTGCCAGAATTCTATGCAGCCTGAGTAAAACACACTTGCTGTTTACATACCCACCTTATCCTCATAACGCGGCCGGCCCGAGAGGGTTGTAGGCGGCTTGCTGTGTATCTCCCCACCCTCCTCCAGAATTGCCTACACACAGATGCTACTACGATGCCGGCCACAATGTGGGTGGAGGCAGATAACTGTGCATTAAGCCTTATTTTGTCTTTTTGTACCTTTTCTTCTTTTAATAAAGGTTTTTGAAACTTTAAAAAAAAAAAAAAAAAAAAAATAGCAACGAGTAAATGCGCTGCTCCGCCTTGGGTGCTCGACAAAGATAAACTAACCCGAGTGAGATAATAGCCAAAAAGAAAGGCAAGACTTTTGCATACCTGTTTTGTGACTATTAGCAGATTGGACTGAGGAGAGGGACCAATATGACAGGTCATGGCAGAGGGAAGTATCGTTTGAGCCCGAGGACATGGCAGTATTGGAGAATTGCATCAAGCATGAAGGAGGAAATCCTAATTGGAACTTCCTCTACATGCAGCAATGCCTCGCAAAATGGGAGTTCTATGTTGAAGATAAACCTGTAGAGTCCCCTAGAATGAGAAAGTACCCATTACATTAGAAGGGTGCGGCGGGGTTTATATACGTGCCATGGGCCCATATGGACAAAGAGGTGTTGATAACAAAGTTACTGTCATTACTGGATGGGGCAGGGAATTGGATTACATGCTTCAAGAAGAACACCCCAGGTATCAACCTAATGATGGGTGACATTAAGAGATTGTTACGCAGCCTAATTGGGGAACAGACAAACACGGTGTTCACCCAAGCTCACATTCCCACAATCACATTAACAGATACCTAACATGACGAGCTACATTTGATTCGTACAGGCACCGGATATGGACCACCCTGAGAAAAATATTCCCCGGCTGCCCAAATATAGGAGGGCTAATGGCAGAGGTCATGAAGCCAGAGGAAAGCATAAATGATTTCTTGAATTGAATGAGTGAAAGATGGGGACAGGAAACCGGACAGCAGTGGGCCAACATAGGCAAATAGGTCACATTCTTCTATAATATTTTGAAGAAAGGGTTGCCCATAGAGATACAGAATGGGCTAAACAGCGTAGTTGGTTTAGATAGTAAACCCTAGCAGGAAATACGAGCTCATATACTCCTCTACCATAAGAAAGAGTAAGATAAGGTTAGAGAGAGAGAGAGAGAAAGGACAGAAAGAAGTCAGGCAGAAACAGGGTACAGCCAAAGAATCACTGCAAGGCACCTGGGAACGGATGGCTTTTGGAAGAGCCACTATAGCCACAGTGGCACAGAAGGCAGCAGTAAAGATGGGGGTACCGCCGCAGAGCCTTAGAAAGGACAAAGCAAGTAGTAGCGGGACCAGATGAAATAGTATACAGTGGACAGAGAGGAATGGCCAGACATCACAGACCTCCCAGTGACAAGACATGGTTGCAGTTCCCCCTCAGCTCCCACAAGAAAATAGGGCACGGGGACAACAATGGTTGACCGAGCATACAGTGCATGTGGAACACACACACAACCACACATGCCCCATATTATCAATCACGTGCCAATCTGAAGAAGAACCCACAGTAACGGTACTCGTAAACAGCACACCTTATAGCTTCCTTATAGACGCGGGGGAAGCAAAGTCATGCCTAAGGGAGGGGGTAGTCCCTTTATCCAGAGACACTTTGGACACTCCGGGGTTTTCAGGTATGGTGATGAGGGTCCCATTCACAAAACCCCTAGAGTTGTACATAGGAGGTAGTCGCATGCAAGGACAGCTGTATCTTCCCTCATCCCCAACTAATCTATTGGGACAAGACTTAATCGCCAAATTAAACATGACCATTTACTTCTCAGATGACGAAACGATGACCTGCTCCACCCCGGGGGTTTCACCCCTAAGATTCATGTCATTAAGACGCCTCCACAGCACAGGTGAACCAATGAGAGCATCACCTGCAGATCAGGCTGCCTTCACTAAGGCAGCCCTAGTGATTGTAGCAAACACACCTGAATTGTTGGGACAGAAATTGCAACTGCCCAACGAATTTGTATTCCGCCAGAAGGGACACCATTATTACAAACCCCAAGAGGAAGTATTATTCTGCTTAGAGTCAGTGGAAATATGGCCTCCTTATGGGGTCTTGTTGGCCACCGACCAAGCAAACGTTATGTGGGTGTGTATCATCTTTGTAACATCTGGCCTCAGTGTGAGGGAGGTAACAGATGACCAGCTGTTTGGCGAGTGCCCAGGAGTCTCAGAAATTATCTTCGCAGACTCGATAGAGGTTAGGGTAGAGCTACGAAATAAAGCCCCGGAACCAATGTCAGTACTGACAACCTTCCAGGAGCAGGACTTGTCAAAAGGGTCGTATGATATGGGTCTTATTGATACCGCGGAACCTGTGAAAATAACTTTGAGGGAAGGGGCCACCCTACCCAGTGTGCACCAATACCCACTCTCTAGGGAAGCCGACGAGGGTATAGCGCCCACAATCCAGGCTGTAATTGATCAAGGGGTCCTCTACGTGGGAGTATCCCCCTGTAATACTCCGATTTTCCCAGTAAAGAAGAGTTAAGGTGGAACGTGGCGCTTGGTACAAGACCTACGTTCCCTGAAAGGCATCGTGGTCCCAGAGTTCTCCATAGTGCCAGACCCCTCCATCATCTTAACCAATATAACAGCAGATGCAAATTACTTTTCGGTAATTGATATAAAAAATATATTCTTTAGCATCCTTCTTCACCCCGACAGTCAGTACTTTTTATTTTAAATTATTTATATATTGCATTGCTAAATTACATATGACAGCATGCACACAGCACGCACACTGCAACAAAACAGGATAGAGCATAGGATACAAGTATTTATCCCGTTCCCCCTTATTACAATGATAAGCATACAAATACTCTCTCCCTGCATGAGCACCAGATGAACAGTGTGCCCTTTTTGACCAACACTTGCACACCCGTAGAGTATGATGAATACGATGCTGCCACACACATCGCAGCCCAGCGAGCCCCCACATTTCATTCCGAATACTTGGTGAGATGCGTCTCCTGCAGAAACGTCACCTGGATATCGTTCCTATCAAGGAAAGCTAACACATTGCGGATCTTTTTAGGGTTGTTGAGACTGCGTACGTTCCATGTTATTAACTTAACAGTACCACCCAGACATGCATTTTCAAATCATGACTTGCAAGATCCCACATCAAAGACCTCCTAGAGAGAACACACATGTTTGATAATGTACTGCATTTATATTTCACTGCACCTGCAACATATCCCCCCTCCCAGCCACCCCACCCACTTCAGCACCCCCAACTTGCTAAGGACAGCCCATTGAAGAACGAACAAGCCCCCCACTAATTCCTCTTTTTCTCCGTGTTAGTTTCTTTTCATTGGTTCCAGGTTTCTCATTCACATGGTAGACTATTGGGAATACTATACACAAATAACAACATCCATACCAATGCTGTGGCAATCTATAATACGCATTTCTACCACACACATAATAAACTCCAGGATAAACAGGATCTGTACCACCTCATAATCCCCAACCCCCTCTAATTAGGAAGGAATGTTCACATTCACTAGAACAAATGAAATAATTGTTATATTCAGTCTTTTGTCTTAGGAAGCAAAGCTTCCCTCTTTGATGCCAGTCTAGAGTCATTGCAGCATATGTCTCACCTTTCTTGTAATCACCCACCCTGTGAGCCCAAGGAATTTTATTAGTCTTTTGTTCTGCAGCTTTTCTCTTGAATTCTTGTCGCCTATCTTCTACAGTATTTATAAATTCTATTTCTACACTGTGTAAACTACAGGTTAGATTATTTCGATGTGCATATACAGTAGCTATTGTTTTAGTTGTATGGAAAAAATCTCCCATGTATTCCGCATTCCTTGCACTACTCACTATATTCATGTTCTTCTTGATAGGAACTTCTGAAAATACTAAATCATAATTTAAATAAAAGTACTGAAACTGTTCCTTCCCATAGAATAAGCTAGTTAGTACACTTCATGAAATACCATATGTTAATGGAAGGTGGTGATAAGTCACTCCTTCTGACATAGACGAGGGTAATTGCATGCACACATAACAATCTCTTGCATCCATAGTGTCAACATAGTCATACAATAATTTGGTAAAGACATTCAACGAGAAATCATTAATAGAATTATCTTGATGTAAGTCACTTCCTGTTAGTTTTTTAATATTAGTCTCTGGATCTTCTTTAAGATCTTTCTTTACATTAATGTTTGTATCAACATGACTATTAGTAGTATTAACTTTAGTAGGATACATAAAATAAGGCACTTTTAAAATTAATATTAACCAGACAAACAACATTAAAAGGACACATATAAAGCAAGCATTAAGACATCTTTGCCTAATTAAACTCTGATTTTGATTACCAGTCTCATTTCTAGCCATTTTGTAAAAGAATCTATAAACATTTTAAACTACTCAAAATGTGTGTCCGCACACTTTTTTTGAGCCTTAGAGCCTCGGGTCACAATTTATTTTCAAATCTCCTCTCTCTTTTTCTGCACCCCTTTTCTCTAGCACAGTTTGTTTAGGGTGGCTCATATGATGAGTTGCTTTTATTTATTTATTTTTCCCAAACGTTTGTTGTAGCAGCCAAATATGTCCATTCAGGTGTTGTATACTTCTTGTTTGGTGTCCTTGCTCTTTTTGTTCTGCGTACTGTATTTTCTTCTCCTTCAGTATCACTTTGTTCAAATTGGCTAGATAATTCAATCACTGTATTTAGAATCTTCTCAATTAAGGTGTACTTCACTTCTTGACTCCTCTTGGCCTTTTGTCACCTTTTCTTGATCTTTTCCAGAAACACTTTCTATTTCATTCAATGCAAGACTTCTCTTAGTTGGTTCTTTTCTTTCATTTTCTTTGTTTCGTTCAGGGACCAACTCTCTTTCAGCATCAGCAATGACAGTGTTACGAGACCCAGTAGCTTGTGCCCACTTTACTTGATTCTCAGTCTGTTCAGGCTTCTTTCTTTCTCCTTGTTCACCCTGAACTGACTCTGTTCTTTCACTGTTCAAATCCCATATGCAGCTCGCAAGGTACCTTCTTGATCTCTCAAACATGCTCCATCCACAAACAGCACAAAATCTGATTCAGGCAAAGGAGTATCCTGTATGTCAGGTCTCTGTTTTTTACACAACTCAGTAACATCTAAACAATCATGATCTGCTTCATCCACCACCACTTCACAACTCGGATTTGGCAACAAGGTAGCTGGATTCAAATTCGCACATCTTGTCACAGTCACATTTTCAGCTCCCAAAATCGCTCTTTCATATTTTGTTAACCTACTGCTTGTAAGATGCTGTGTGCGAGTTCGTGTTAACAAAATCTCAACTGAATGTGGCACATACACTTTCAAAGGATGTCCCATTACAATTGTTTCACTCTGCTCCAAACTCATACAAGTAGCAGCAACTGCTTTTAAACAACGTGGTAAAGCTGCAGCCACGGGGATCCAACATGGCAGAGAAATATGCCACTGGACGGCGTGCTGTTCCATGCATTTGCGTTAGAACTGAAAGTGCACAACCGTCAGGTTCGCTGCAAAATTATGTAAAATCCTTATTGAAGTCTGGCATCCACAATGTGGGTGCTTGATACAAACTATCTTGCAGCTTAACAAATGCTTTCATGCATTCATCATCAAGATGTATTGGATCTGACATGTCTTTGTGCGTCAGTCTTTGTAATGGCTTGGCTATCAAGGAGAAGATGTTAATCCACTGTCTGCAATATCCAACCATTCCCTAAAACATTTGAATTTCTTTCTGCGTTTTTGGTGGATTCATTTGCAAGATTGCATTAATCCGATCTTGAGACACTTTCCTGATTCCTTTCTCAATTTTGTGACCCAAATAAAGAACTTCTTTTTGACAAAATTGTAATTTTGCTGGTGACACCTTATGCCCACCTACTGCCAAATAGTTCAGTAGAGCAATTGTATCTGTCACACAAGCGTCTTTTGTCTTTGATGCAATCAATAAGTCATCTATGTATTGCACCAGGACCGAATCATTAGGCATTACTAGTGATTCCAAGCATTTCTTCAATATCTGATTGAAGATTGAGGGGCTCTCTGTATACCCTTGAGGAACTTGGCACCATTACAAAACACGGTTTTCGAACCGGAATACAAACAAATGTTGGCTATCCGAATGCAAAGGAATCAAGAAAAATGCTTGACACAAATCAATCACTGTAAACCATTCTGCTTTGCAGGGAATTTGATAAAGAATCACAGCTGGATTTGGCACTATTGGACAACAAGGTATTACTATCTGATTTACCCAGCGCAAATCCTGTACAATTCTGTACTTTCCGTTAGGTTTGCGAATTCCCATTATAGGTGAATTGCATGGACTACCTAGAATCTCTTTTAGTATGCCTTGTTCATTCAGCATTTCAATCACGTATTACTCCTGCAATTGTCTCAGGACTCATATCGTAAGGTGGTATTTTAGAACATTTTGCACTTGGCTTGACTGTAATCTGAATCAGAGCTACTCCTTTCATCAATCCAATGTCTTTCCCTAAAAAATCCCACACATCTGTCAACACCGTATCTCTCAATTCAACAGGCAAATCATTCGCTGTAAACAGAGGATACAAATCATTCACTTCTGTTCCCTGTCTTGCCATCTTGAAAACGACATCTTCATCTTTTGTATGAAATGCTATTCCATCTGGTGTACAATAGATGGAGCAATTCATTTTGCAAAGTAAGTCCCTTCCCAATAGGTTAACTGGACTTGTGTCACACATAGCAAATCGGTGCAAATCTTGAAAACCTCCAATTTGCACTTTTATTGGTTTTGTCACTGGGGTCTTAATCAATTTGTTTGAAACTCCTACAACTTAGATACTTTCTCCCGAGATTGGTAGGTTGGGAATTTCCACAGTTCTCACGGTGGAACGGGTAGCACCAGTATCTATGAAGAACGTAATTGAATTTCCATCAACCTCGCCATCCACATAGGGAACACACTGATCTACCTCTAAGGATGCGCCGAGCATGCACTCCTCCTCCCCCCCAGGCACCGTCATTGAGATGTATCTGAATCATTTTCTGGCCACCGCATCAAATACTGTGAAGTCACCTGCTCATTTGAATTTACTTGATCATCTGTATGGAAACCCATGTTAGCATTGTATTTTTGTACTTGACCATTCACATTCAGATTTTGCTTAGGAGCTTGAGGTATCTGCTGACCCTGTCCTCTTCCAACTGACATTTGCTGATTCTGCATCTGTTGATTCATCTGCATCTGATTCATTTCATTTACTCCTGTAACAGCATTGTTTACCAATTAACTTCTACACTCGCGCTTCCAATGTCCCAACTTGCCGCACGCATGACAAGGAAACTTATTTTTCAATTCATCTTTATTACCTCTATCTCTCCCTTGTGGAATAGGTATCATTTGTGTCACGGTATTTCTATTCGGTACTACACCTCTCATACCGGTAGTAGTCTGACCAATTCCTTGGTAACCTTCTACATAATCTGTATTCACAAATCCTCCTTTCTTTGCCGCTTTCATCTGAGCTAACATTAGTTTCTCCTTTAACTTTTTGTGTCTTGTGACAATGTCATCACTACAGTACTTCGCATTACGAAGAATTTCATCGATAGTCTTGCTCTGCTAACAAATTAAATGCTGCTGAATCATAACACTAATTTCTGGTCTTAATCCATACACAAACCTATATACAAAATGTCCCATATCTTTGTCAGTAATGTTCTTAATACCACTATACTGTTTGAACACCAGTAGAAGCCTTTCATAATAAGCATGCACTGTCTCTTTCAATTCTTGAGTAGCTCTATCTATTCGGACCCAATCTGTTTCTTTTGGTGAAATCTTTCCTTTCAAATAGGTAATGACCTGATTATATTTTTTCATAACCTCTTCAGATGATGCTCCTGTCTTTGAATCGCTTGGATATTCTTCTTTTGGCCAATATTCAGCAATTTTACACTCAACCCACAAATCAGCTGATACTACAATATCAAACAGACCATCCAAATCCTTCCACAAGACTTTCAAAACTTTCACAAACCTTTCTACCTGTTTGTACCATTCCACTGTTTTTTCTTTCAATCTTGGGAAATCATTAGTAAATGATAATATATCCTTCCTCGACCAAGGAACATGAACATACCCACCTCCCGGTACTTCTCTCATAGGATATACCGTCGCATAAGCTGTTTCTGCACCTGTCTCCCTCACCGGATACAATGGTAAAGCCACTGCAGTCACTGTTGTATCTTCCTTCTTTTTAGCCCATCTTCTTTTCCAACGATCCAATTCTCCCCATGGTTTTAGTGTGCTCATTAACTTTTTGATTTGTAAACGTTTCCCTAAAGCATTCAAACTCTCCAAATCTTTATCACTGAAATCTGATCTATAAGTCTTTTGTAGAGCCTTAGACTTTTCTATATCAACTCCATACGTTTGTGCAATCTCAGCAAACTTTTCATGAAGGTTCCTCGCTTTCTTTGTAATATGTTTACACATAAAATGTAGCTCCTCATCCTGATATTTACTTAGTCTATCTGGACTGATTGTACCAAGAATCATTTCTTCCAAATCTGCTCTTAATTTACTCACATCTGCACCTGTGTTATTGTTATTCTGTACACTACAACCAGGTGCTATTTCTCTTATCCATTCATCTAATTCTTCTGGCGAAGGACCTAATGATTTCTGAGTATTTTCACTTGACTCACTCCTTGACACTCCTGATGTGGGTGTCACTTCTTTCCTACTCTACAATAATCTTTTTGGATCTAGTTGTATACCTCGATTTGGAATTTCCAATGACCTTTCTGAAATGTTGATTAATGATTCTGTTTTCTCCCGTAACTACACTCACATTTGTTCCACTATTTTAATCTAATCCTTGATTAGTCTAATTTAATTTTCTGTATACTACAGAAACTCCATTCACACTCCTATCAGGTATTGTTAAGGCAGGCACTTGAGAAATACCTTGTCCATCATTGTATAATAGAACTATTGGACCAATAGTTACTGGAACCAACAAAACTTCTGGGTTCAGATTCATTTGTGTTATTTTTCTCACCAAATCTTCTTTAACTGGGTTTTCATTCTGACCCATATTTACTGAATTTTTCTCTTGGGGGGCTTCTATCTGAATCAATGGAGCACTTGGTAAAGAATTTATCTCTATCCTTTCTTGGTCTACTTGATATGAAGGAGTTCTATTCATTAATAATTCATTTAAAAATTCATCATCTATGTCATCAGTACCTTCAACAATATCAGTATTTTTAGACTTTTGTTCTTCAACATTCTTCTTTTTCTCTTTACATTTTTCTCCTTCTATAGTCTCCGGTACCATGACCGGAAACATTCTTGCTCCTTCTGCTACGTCCCCTCTCCACATTTTCATTTGAGCATCCCATTTTGCTTCTGAATATCTACTCACAGTATTCTTGTATCTATTCTGATTCCTATCTCTTTCTCTTTTGTAAGCTTCATGTTCCCATTATTCGAGAGCTTCATACTGCATGGGTCTAGGAGTAGGTCTCAAATCATTCATTTGTCTCCTTAGATACTCTAAAATTCTAGTATTAAAAGTACCATTTTCTGGAAATGCTTAAACACCATCTTGCTCAGTGTATTTCATCCAATTTTCTAACCAAGTACGCGCATGATAAACCCTTTCTAATGAAATAAAAGAAACGGGTGTTCCTTCAGGAGGTTCAGGAATTCCTTTCTCTAATGGGTATAGGCTCTTCTTTACTAAATAAAGTCTTCAGCATTTTTAGTAACTTCATGATTAGTCTACACTAACACTAAACTATATAAGTAATTCTTCAATTCTTCTTCTTCCGTATTATGTTTTTCTGCTACCAACAAAATCAACCACACTGTCCAATACCAGCGCGGTTCACACCAACCAACCAATACTAGCGCAGCACTTTCTGTGACGATTTCACATCAACTGACCAATACCAGCGCAGCACTTTTGTGACGTCAGTATAACCCCTGCGACTGACCCTCCCTTCACAAAATCCGTGTCAGCGTTTCTTCAAAGTCTTTAACAAATTAGACCACATAAAAACCAGCTTGTCTGCTCCACTAAAAGAAATAAATCTATAGAAACATATACTCTAAGATTTTCTTTTGCTTACAGCAAAATCTCGACCAGCGCGATTTTACCCTCACCGATTTTACCCTCACTCAAGTGAAAACTTTCGGGACTTCTCCAGATGCGCTTTCCGAAGGTACCCAAATAAATCTACACTATTCTTACTTCAAGATTCCCTGTGCAATACCGACAATACGACCATTGCTCAGTACTGCATCAACAGCAGAAAACGCACTTCCCTTAGTGTATGCCACACTAAGACTGCCCTTAGGCTTATCCCGGGATCTTAGGCCTACGACGGACCCGTTACTTCTTCCATTAAGGTGAACGACGGACCACAACATATAACATAAAAATACGCAGTCAATAAACATCTGTCTGTCCCTACAAATTCCGCCTTCTTCACTACCCAGTATGATTAGTCTAAACTAACCATCTGAAGCAGTGTAAAATTTATATAACCATATACAATATCACTAATACATTTATACTGAATCTTTATAACCTTGTGTTCGGGCCCATAAGAACACAACAATCACTTACAATTATCAGGTCCTCCAATGGACCTTTAAGTAGAGCTAATAGGGACTCGATAATGAAAAGACAGATAATATTCCCTTCATGAGGACCTGTAATGAAGGAAATACCTAACTAACAGTCATAGTCACAAATTGCAATATGTCAATATCTCACAAATAAATGACAAACTCTGATAACTTATCAAATCACTTTTATCTAATATTTCATAATATGACTGGTCAATTACACAAATACATTAGTATTTTCAATCTTCGTTATACATAAATACAGGTAATTCACAATAAAGAAGCAATGCATAATCAAAATACATCAATTCAATAACAAATGAGAGGGAGAGAGAGAGACAAAAGGAAAAGTACATTGCAAATTTCAATATGCAATTTGATTCTCATACGAACGTAGAGAACTAATGCACAACATGCAATAGTGTAGAAGAGCTAACCTTTTGGCCGGAAAGGTATAGCTTAAGGCAACATCACTAGCCGATGAAGTGTAAAGTAATCAGGAAAGCCTCAGTCAGGTTTGCAAGACAGTAGCCAGCCAGAGTAGCGCAGAGAAAATAGCAGCAAGGCTCTCCTCTCATAGAAAAAGCTACTACTCCTAAAAAAATCTTTCTTGCAGAAATAATTATACTCTATATGACCCTCTAAAGTATCATTTTCAATTTTTCATAATCTTATTGGCTTTCAAAATAGGGTGATCATCATCCCATACAACTCGTCTAAGACTTTTAGAAGCAGTCCATTGTTAATACGAAAGATGTCATCCTTCCGCGGAAGCAGGAAAAGAATCTTGCAACTTTATCCACGTCCTCGTGCACGTTTCACATCAGCTTGCAACATTTGTCGATGAGTCATTCATAGAGGAGCAAATATTTAGCCCAGAAAGGAAATCCCTAGAGATTTCTTTATGCACAGCTAAACAAACTAAACAGAATTTCAGAACTAGTGAAGGACAAAATATATTTTTTTGCGGCCTGCATTTTAAAAGAGGAAAATAATCATTTTCAACAGAGTTTTGAGGCCTTCATAGGATATCATAAACTGCAAACCAACAGTTTTCCTAGGGAATAAAACACACTTAATTATAAAGAAAATACATAATGTTTTTGTTAAAAGTGAGAATTCATTATTCCAACTAAACTCATAAGCACAATCCAATTAAGCTCATTAATAATTATTATGTCTCTCTCATGTTATAAAGATAGGAAAACATAAGCATTTTACGGAAACATTTTCTATAAGCGTTTTTGCTATTATTTTCGTAATTTAACGTGAAAGCTTTTATAATGTATCGTTTTCATTTTCAGTCTCCTCTCTCATAATGCTTTTAGTCCACATAAAAAGAATACTCTATATTATTCATGTTTTTCTAACATGCCTGAATGTTATGTTTATTACTAAACGTGTTGTACTTCATCTTTGCACATTTCTTCACGTAATCTTGTAAAAAGGTCACCCATGTTATTAGTTTTTCACACCATTAGTCATTGGTTTTCGTTAATAACATGAACATGAGTAGATTTGATCAAGCAGGATTATTTCGCAAACATCATGCTTCATCAGTAGTAGCGATGTACTTAAATGAGTGAACTGTTTGTCAACTATACTCACCTAAACCCATACTCACAGCCATAGCTTCGTCCATTCCCAGACCAATGGGACCCTTTAAGGCACTGCACATCAACTTCATTGACATGATCGATCGATGCGCTAGTTACAGATATTTGATTGTAGTTGTTTGTCTGTACTGTAGATGAATTGAAGCCGGCCCTTGCGTGCATTGTGATGCCAAAGCAGCGGCAACCTTCCTGGTGAGGGAAGTAATACCCAGATGGGGAGTGCCAGATGTTATTAGATCAGACAACGGGAAACACTTAGTCAACATCATGTTTGATAACATCTGTACCCTGTTAGAAATCACACACAAAATAGCGTCGGCTTACCATCCCCAACGTAACAGCATTGTAGATAGGCTCAATGGTTTATTAAAAAATAAAATAAGTAAAATGTGTGCCACCCTCAAGAAGAAATGGCTACACTGCCTACTCTTAGCCTTATTTGCTCTGAGGGACTCACCTAGCAGCGATCACCATCTCACACCACACCAGATCGCGACTGGTAGACCAATGGGGTCGCCCATACCAACAACTAGGCCAGGTTAAATGCGAAAGCTAGCTTTAAAGCTTTGGGTGACAAATTGCATGTATACTTATCAGAATTAATGAAGACTGCTAGGTTTCTGCCCAAACAGGTCAGCCACAGAACATCTAAGTGCACCAACACCAAACTGCCATATCCAACACCTCAGCCTGGACAAGAGGTGTACGTTCGGTACTTTGTAAGAAAATGGAAAGAGGCTAAATTTGAGGGGCCTTACCGGATGGTCTTTCAACACTCACAGCCCTCAAGGTGGAGGGAAAACGTGTGTGGATCCACCTCTCCAATGTGCGGTTGAACCCTTCTCCGACACAGCTTACATGAACTAAAAACTGCAAACTTTTACAAACTGGTCAGAAAGAACAAAGCCACCGGAAGAGCACAGATGACTACCAGGGGACCTATACCAAGACCTGCAATATGGCAACAAAATGTATGTATACTTATATGGTTATGTATGATCTCTCTGCTATAGATAGTCCCACACTTGATTACTGCCAAGTAAAAAGGAGTTTACTAAAAGGTTACCACAATGCCTGCTTAGGGATCTCTCATATGTCACATATAATTACACCAAACAGAGCACCAGCATCCCATATGCACTGCACATCGCCCTTTTGCATAATACATGATATCAGCACATGACCCTCGTCAGCTCCCAAGCATCAGCCAAGTCATATTACATCTGTTCGTTGATCCCACATGCGGTAGAAGTAGCCCCTGAGAAAGCTAAATGCCTGATACACCTCAATCTATATAATAGAACGGCCAAGATCCAACCCAACAAGATAGAACCACACAGGGAAGTAGTAAACTTAACCCAATATGATACCAACCCAACAGCTTTTTACATTCTGACTGAGCCCACTGATATCCAAACCGAGCTGGACAGGATGCTTAAGAAGGGCCAAATAGGGCAAGATATCACATGGCCTTGAGATTTCCCGGAGAAAAGATTTTTGGAGGTAGCAAAACCCCCAACTCAGTGCACAAATACCTTTGCTCCAGCATCAGTCTGTGGACCAAGAGTGGCTCTTAGAGTAACCGGGGTGGTCTTCCTAAACAACATGTGGCCTCCCGACATGGAATTCCTATGTAGGGCCATCCAGTTTGGGGATAAAAAGGGGAATGGGTCGCATGGGGGAGGGTTGAATGAAAGTATCCCCATGTCAGGAAATTTGGGACTCTTAGGTCGGTGGATACACTTGGATAGAAGAGAAAGGACAACTCCTAATTGTATGGAAACTAACCATGTGCTCCTTATGTTTTAGAGGAAAAGGAACGCTTCGGATGGGCACAAATGCTAACTGTGGAATGATTTCATATATCCCAGATATGCAATGGGGCACCTCCACGCTGATGGATTTCTACTGGCAGTGCAGTGAGTATGCCTATACTCAGCTTTCTCCCAGATGAAGAGGACCGTGTTCCCTGGTCACCATGCACACCCCGATCCTGGTCATTCCTGGAGAAGAGCTATCGGACTTGTACCAGCACCTGTTAAGGAAGAAGACAACCCTGCTGAACCAGGCTCGTGAAAGGAGAGCTGCGGACTACTTTGGCTGGGCTCAGTTTAAGGACATTCCAGAAAAACTTAATCCGTTCACTGAAGCACAGCTGGGGGCAGAAGGGTTGATACCCTACTTCTCCCTGCAGACAAAAACTAATGCCCGCTGGCTCCAAATAACTTAGTGGGAGATGCTCAAAATGATGAACAGGACTGAGCTCGGCCTCAATTCCATCAAAGAAGAAATGCGAGCAATCCACCTCACTTGGTAATGCAGCACTGATATGTACTGGGCTTGATGACCACAATGGTCCATGTCATCCAAGGGAATGACATGGACAATGGAACACTGACACTTGTCATCCAAGCATTGCACAATCTACTAAGAGAAATGCGCGAAGACGGAGGTGCCCCTGAGCAGGAGTGGTTTTCGAATTGGTTCTCCTGGCTCCCACAATGGATATCCGCTTTATGTAAATCACTGTTGCCAGTTATCATAGTGTTTCTGTTGGTATGTGGGGTTATACAATTGGGGATCACTTGCTGTAAAAACGCAGTCCTCAAAATGGGAAGACTGCAAGTAAATAGAAAGGTGGTTATTGTCAAAAGCGAGCTTAAGGTACAACAGGCCCCAAAGAGAGTTACTATCCAAATGCAAGAGTTAGGTAGTGTAGAGTTTAAGAGTCAACTAGAGGGGGAATGTTAATATGGAATTGGATGCATTTATAGATAAAAATGAAATCCCGTCCCTATTAACAAATTCACCCATTGTGAACTCTACATCAACCCTGACTCGCAAATATGTAGTCAAGCAGACCCTCAGACCAATGCCCGGGATTGCTGATTGATAGGCCACAGGTGGGAGAGTGCATAGCTGGCAGGCTAATGGTCAGGCAGGAAACTCTTGATCAATCCCACAGATAGGCGCAGCAACATTACAAAGAGTCAATGGCGATTGCCCCAATAAAGAACACATGGCTGGAGGGGGTACGCGCGTTCCTAAAACACCATAAAAGTCAGATGCAACATGAGTTAGTAACACATAGCCAATCAGAGCCTAGCACACGTAGTGATCACACGCTCCCCATGCCGGACATCTGGACACGTATCCACTGGCCAACAGTATGTCCACGCAAAGTAGAAGTCCCACCTGTGGTAACCATTAGACAATTGATTTATGACTCCAAAGGCAGCAACCAACATTCCTCACCATATATGGTACGCCGGAAAATGTTACAACTGTTCACATTTTGTATAAATGAAGGATATATATACCAAATGAAAATTGAGACAGTCCTTAGACCCTGTGCCTATAACTTTTCTCCCGGCCATAATATTTAACTAACCAAACTGTTCCTGTTTTGCCAAACGCCAATTGTCTTCTGTTTTTTAAGGGATTTGAAACTCAAGCAACACTATGCAACGTACAGGGTGTGGTCTGACAAAATTTGCCAGGGCTGCTTTGGGCGCCCAGTCCGGCCCGTGTCGCAGCAACCAGCTAATATGGATTTAATGTATTACTGAGTGTCATGCATGAGTCTTTCTTTCCTGCTGCACTTCTTGATTAGTTACTTTGCAAGCGCCAGTTTACTTCATCATACTCCTGCTTTAGTCACTGCCTCTACACGCACCTGTTGGTTGCGGCCCTGCTTTCCATCTCATGGAGTATGAATTTGCTACTTGCTTGGTGGTACGCCTCAGTGGCTCGGATGACTGCATGTGTGGCAGTCACTTGGTCCTGCACTCGCTTTGTGAGAAGGCTGTGGAGTTGGAAGACTACAAACAACTCTCAAGTATGGATATACATTAGGTCATGGTGATTGTATATATGTAAAGATATGCATAGAATGTGCTAAACTAAAATTCTAAATTAGCATTAACCTGTCGCTACAAACATTGGAGAACTTTTAAAATGCCTGAAGTTACTCCCTGGTAAACTGAAGACAACAATTAAGTCAGAACAATTTGTGCTCCAGTAAGCACCTGGGGCCAGATGTACAACCGTTTTTAGTGGTCGCAAACAGAGATTCGGGCCATTTGCGACCGCTAAAATTGGTTGTAGCATGTATCAACCTTATTTTGCGAGTCTGTAACCTGTTACTGGCTTGCAAAATAGGGTTTTGCGAGTTGCTATTAGGAAGGGGCGTGCCAAGTGAGTCCCTTCCTAATAGTGAGTCATGGGGGGGGGGTATGTTTGTTTTGCGACTGGAATGCAGTCGCAAAACAATCGCAGTTGACCGTCTACTTCAAGTAGGTGGTAAGCCACTCTTAAATGGGAAGGGGTCCCCAGCAGACCCCTTCCCCTTTGTGATTGGCAGCAAAAATGTTTTTTAAGAGCAGGCAGTGGTCCCATGGACCACTCCCTACTCTTAAACAAGCATTGGCATTGCCAATAGGTCTCGCCTTTGGGGCCTTATAAGTGTTTAGCCAGAGCTATTGACTTTGCCAATGTCTTCAAGCTGTGCTGTAGAGAAGTGTGGCTGCTGTGCAGCATGCTGAAAAGTTATAATAAAAAAGTGTCAGAAGCATTTTTGTTACTTTATATATGACCAAGAAGGCATTATGTAAAACTGAACGACCATATTAAAAAAAGTATTTACAATAAAAAATTCCTCAGTTTTCTTTTGTTCTTGCAATGCTGGCAACTTGTTTCTGCCTATTGCAATGGTTGTTTGTTAAAGCTTTCTTTTTGAGGGGGCATAAACAATCGGAGGGTGAAGGTTGGGAACTAGTACCTGTATTATAACACTAGCAGCGGCCAGACGCTAGGGGAGAATCAACAGATGCCAGATTCCGAGAGCAGGCTGAGGTGGTGCTGAGTGATGCTGAGGTGGTAGTGGTGGTGGTGGTGACTGTTGCGGAGACGATGCTGAGGTGATGCTGAATGATACTCAGGTCTTGTTGAGTGATACTGCTGTGGTGCTGAGTGATGCTGTGGTGGTGCTGAGTGATATTGTCTTGGCGCTGAGTGATGCTGTGGTGGTGCTGAGTGATGCTGTGGTGGCCCTGAGTGATGCTGTGGTGGCCCTGAGTGATGCTGTGGTGGCCCTGAGTGATGCTGTGGTGGCCCTGAGTGATGCTGTGGTTGTGCTGAATGATGCTGTGGTGGTGCTGAGCGATGGTGTGGTGGTGCTGAGCGATGCTGTGGTGGTGCTGAGCGATGCTGTGGTGGCCCTGAATGATGCTGTGGTGGCGCTGAGTGATGCTGTGGTGGCGCTGAGTGATGCTGTGGCGGCGCTGAGTGATGCTGTGGCGGCACTGAGCGATGCTGTGGCGGCCCTGAGCGATGCTGTGGCGGCCCTGAGCGATGCTGTGGCAGCCCTGAGTGATGCTGTGGCGGCCCTGAGCGATGCTGTGGTGGCGCTGAGCGATGCTGTGGTGGCGCTGAGCGATGCTGTGGTGGCGCTGAGCGATGCTGTGGTGGCGCTGAGCGATGCTGTGGTGGCGCTGAGTGATGCTGTGGTGGCGCTGAGCGATGCTGTGGTGGCGCTGAGCGATGCTGTGGTGGTGCTGAGCGATGCTGTGGTGGTGCTGAGTCATCCTGTGGTTGTGCTGAGTGATTCTGTGGTGGTGCTGAGTGATGCAGTGTTGGCCCTGAGTGATGATGTGGTGTCGCTGAGTGAAGCTATGGTGGTGCTGAGTGATGCTGTTGTGGCGCGGAGTGATGTTGTGGTGCTGCTGAGTAATGCTGTGGTGTTGCTGAGTGATGCTGTTGTGGCGCTAAGTGATGCTGTGGTTGTGCTGAGTAATGCTGTGGTTGCACTGAGTGATGCTGTGGTTGTGCTGAGTAATGCTGTGGTTGCACTGAGTGATGCTGTGATGGCGTTGAGTGATGCTGTGATGGCGTTGAGTGATGCTGTGATGGCGTTGAGAGATGTTGTGTTGGTGCTGAGTGATGCTGTGCTGGCTCTGATTGATGCTGTGCTGGCTCTGATTGATGCTGTGGTTGCGCTGAGTGATGCTGTGGTGAAGCTGAGTGATGCTGTGGTATTGCAGAGTGAGAGATAGAGTGAAGATATAATGCCCAATTAGAGAGGGTGGTGAGAGAAAGAGAGAGAAAGGGTGTACATAGAATAAAGAGTGGAGCGGGATAGAGAGAGAGAAAGAAGGGGAGAGAGAGTGAATGAAGGAGTTTGAAAGAGAAACAGATAAAGGGGTGAGAGAGAATGAAAGGCTAAAAAAGATAGAGAGGGGAGAGTTAATTAAGTAGAGAGAGAATTAGAGAGGGAGAGAGAGAGAAGGAGAGAGACAATAAGAGTGGGGGTGTGGAGTTTAAATAGAGTGAAGAAGTGACGCAGAAAAAGTAACCTTAAATATAGCTTTGTGCTTTGCGCGAATAAATATTTTTAAAAAAACAGAGTGAGACAAAAATACTGGTAATTAGGCTGTGACTCCCAATATAAAACAAATAGCGATAGAAGGTGAAATCAACCCACCGAAGCAATATTTCTAACTAGACAAAAAAAAGCTTGCATTTCAATGCTAATCGCTGTTGTTTTTCATGTGACTGTAGTCCAGGGCCGTCAGTTGGTAAGAGCTGCTGCTGCGATTGAAACATCAGAGTCCAGAGAGTTAATGAGCCATGACGAGGAAATGAGGAAGAGATAGGAAACCCAGATGGCAGCTGCACTCGTGCACGCTATCGTGAACGCAAGCTGGTCGCCAGCCGAAAGCCAGTGGGTTTGCACTTCCAAAACTCGCTTAGTAAAACTCTCGGCCAGACCAGCGCAAGCGCTGGTGCAGGCCGAGACCTAAAAACTCCGGGAGGCAGACCTCCATATGGTCGGCTGCCCCCAAGTCCCCATTGTTATATGAGTTTGATGTGTATGCATTCATGTCCGTTCATAGCGCTAAAGATATGTGTGCTTCGTTTCATTTTACTGTGCGCCCAACTGCTGAGAACACCAGCTTGTGAAAATCTCATTCCGAAAAATATATGAACCGTCCAATATATGAACTGTGCGTGATGAGACTGAGTATTACCGGCTGTCTTTTCTCTCGCACTTCCATCCCCCCTTCCCTCCAGAGTTTATTTCTCAGGGGCGGCCTAGGGCATGGACAAGCCGGGCCCAGCGGGGCGCCAAATATTCCTGAGGGGCGCAGCAGGGAGCTGCCTGCCTTAATGTCATGCAAACAGTAACTCGTCCATCCCACTTGGTCTCAATGGGGTGTGTTAAAAACTTTGTAATCCCTTAATGTACTCAGCTTAATTGTTATTGCCCTCCTCCCAGCTCCCTCACACCTCCTGCCATCACATCGCAACGACTTCCGCCCCAACAACAAACACCACATTTTCTTTTCCCCCAGGACGCTGTCCCGGTCGATCCCATTTAGGGCCGGCCCTGGTTCTGCTTCTAGTATTTCACTGTTTACTAGCAAAACCAGTTCTGGGGAGCAGGGCGGGTTGTCAGCAGACACTTCTGGACAACAGTTGCAAGCCTGACATTGGCTGCTTAGCAGAATGACTAAAGTAGAAAGTATTGTTTCTGGGAAAACTAAAAGGCTTAGGAATGTATACTGCACGCGGACATTGCTTACGCTCCCCTTTCTTTGCCACAATGCCTCACTGCTCCCCTTCTGAGGCAGCAGCCAATTGACTGAAATACTCTCTAGTAAACATGTACTGCGTGTGAGAATAGTGTGTTTTCTCATATTCACTTTACACAGTTACATGCGCACGTAGTTTTTAAAATAATATTTTGAATCCTTAAAGTCTATTTTGTAATGTTTACGTTTGAATAAATAAAATCGACATGCACGAACTACTCTATATTTTCTTTAGAAAGTAAGCCGTATATTTTTGCTAAAATTGACCACATGGGGGCGCCAGTACATGTTTACATCCCTAACTCAGTTTTGCAGTGGCCTATATTTTTTTTTTACAATTTTATATAGCGCCAACTCGACCCGAAGGTATTGGTGCGCTCTTCATGAGCACCATTTACATTACACAAGGACACGTTCATTTTGGTTGGTAGGGGGAGATTAAGTGATTTGCCCAGAATCACAGGATGTCGAGCTGACGCCGAGACTCGAATCTGGTTCCCCAGTGCCTACGTCGGCAGCTCAGGCCGTTAAGCCACATCCACGCTTAGCATTGTTTTAGAATAGGGCAAAGTGCCAATGGCTTTTTGGGTAACACAGGAGCAAAACCGTTTGGTGGGAAGGTATTTTGTTTTAAATATTTTTTACTCGCCTTCAAAGCTCCCGAAACGCACTAGAGAACAAGAGAGGAGCGGGGGCGAGCGAGCGCGGCAGCCTGCTGAGCTGACCAGACGCTCATGCGTTATTGCCTTTTGCCTGCGATTACCCGCACGGCCGGCATGTGTTTCCAATTATCGCGCCCACGTCTGGGCACGATAATTGGAAACAGATGTCTGCCGTGCGGGTAACCGCAGGGAAAAGGCCATGACGCACGAGCGTCTGGTCAGCTTTCAGAAGCCCCTAACTTAAAGTCTCGCAGAGCAGCGCTTGCGCGCTACTCAAGGCTCGACCTAAAAAGGAACCTGAAACATTTCATTTTTAGGTCGAGCCTGTCAGCGCGCATGTGCTGTATGCAAGACCCGCTGCAATCAATAAAACAACTCTATTCCCACCTCCTGCTTACCATTGTTTCATTGCACGTCACTCTTCTTTGCAGCCTCCTGCCTCGCTCCTGCAGCCGATAGTTCACTTCCTTTCAAGGCTGAGGAGCACCGGTAAATTACAGTGTACTTTGGCTTGCCTTCTTTATCTCCTGTCTGGGAGAACTTTTTTTAATTTTTGCCTTACGCCTGTCGCAGTTTTTTTTCATTTGGCTGTTTTGCTGCTTTTCATTTTTTAAATTGTTGCCTTCCGCCCATTGCAGTTTGTTTTCATTTGCCTGTCCCGCTGCTTTTCATTTGCTTCATCAGCCCGTCCCGCTTTTCATTTGCTTTATCTATTATTGGCTCCGTATGGGGAAGGGCTGGTGCAATGGGACAGGGCAGTGGGTGGTTTCAATGTGCGAGCTTGACTCTCAGGGAAGCCTGTACACCCCACTGCCTGGCTGCCGGCATCCCTGTGTGCCCCACAGACCACCTCACTGGCAACCTCGCAGCCACTCTGACAAGTCCCCTCCGCACCTCTCACTCTCCCTAGTTTTTTCTTTCACTGGTTTGCTCTGTTATATTATTCTTGTCCCAGCGCAGCACCGTCTCCACTACAGCCGTGCAGGGCTCTAGTTTGAAAAGGTTTGCAGTAAACAACCACCGAAATATCTCTCGCAAACTATCTTTATTTTAATTACCGACAACATTTGACAGAACATCTGCCTTGAGCCTGTTGTCTTTCCTGTGGAAAACAAGTAACTGCATTTTGTCGCCACAAAATGTTCCCCCCACACCACACCACTTCCCTTTCCATTCTCTCCTGGCCTCGCTTGAGAGCCCCTCAGGGAGTTCCAATATGGCATTTCCTACCATCACCAAACCTGCAGGCCCGAAAGATCAATAAGGGTTGGAGCAGGCTGCCGGTGCAGACATTGTAAAGGGTTGAGGGTTGGAGCAGGATGCCTGTGTAGTCATTGTAAAGGGTTGTGTTCAGGAGCCTGCAGCATGGCAGTGACCCTTATTCCCTCTACACCTCACACTCTCCCTAGTTTTTTCTTTCACTGGCTTGCTCCTTATATTATTCTTGTCCCAGCGCGGCACCATCTCCACTACAGCCGCGCAGGGCTCTAGTTTAAAAAGAGAAAGGTTTGCCATAAACAACCACCGAAAGATCTCTTATGCATAAATGCATTACTAATCCATGAATCTTCATCACGCTGGCTGCTTTCGAAGCTCGCAAACTATCTTCATTTCATTTACCGACAACGTTTAACAGAACATCTGCCATAAGCCCGTTGTCTTTCCTGTGGAAAACAAGTAACTGCATTTTGGAGCCTCAAAATGTTCCTCATACACCACACCACTTCTCTTTACGTTTTCTCCTGGCCTCGCCTGAGCGCCCCTCAGGGAGTTCCATTATGGCGTTTCCTACCACCCCTAAACGTGCAGTCCCAGAAGATGAATGATGCCAGTGAATAGGAGACACACATAGGGGCATATGTACAACGCCCTATCGCCACGGGAACGTCACTTTTTGTGACGTTTCCGTAGCGATAGCAGATTCGCCTTATTTACAAGTCAGCGTTAAGTCACTTAACGTGGCTTAACGCTGCCTTGTAAATAAGGCCCCCTTTCTCGCTATGCTTAGTGTGAAAGGGGTGGGTAGTGGGTGTTGCGGTGGGCGTTCCACCACAACACCCATTGATTTGGCGCTGCCCCCTATTTACAAGGGCAGCGTAAATAGGAGGCAGCGCCAAAATTAAGACCAGGGAAAAACTGGTCTTATCTAGGCAAAATGCTTTATTTCTCCTCGTTTTTGCTTTTTCCATATGTGCTGCCTTGTGCAGCACACATGGAAAAAGCAAAACGCCTTGGATTGTTTATGTGTAGGAAGGTGACCCTTCCTGCACATAAACAATCCGGTATTTTTTTAAAAATATTGTGTAACTTCCGTGAACGCTGCATTAAGCAGCACATATAGAAGTGACAAAATGGCATTTCAGGATTGTTTATGTGCAGGAAGGGGCACCTTCCTACACATAAACAATCCTCCCCTGCACACAGACACCCTTGCAGTATGGTGCAAGGGTGCCTGCAGCGCAGGGGGAAATGCAGGGCTGCACCATATTCTTGTAAATATGGTGCAGAGTTGCGTTTTTGAAGTGGCGTAGTGAGGCGTTAAGCCATGACGGCTAACGCCTCACTCCGCCACTTCTTTGTAAATATCCCCCATAGTTTTGTGCTTTGGAATGACAGTGTGGGCGCTACAGACAAATGCAATTCTGTAGAGCCTGAGAAATGACAGTCAGCTCGAAGTGCACTGTATTTTATCAGCATGTGCCTGTTATTATGTTGCGTCTGCCCTGTCTTAGGTGCTAGCGGTGCCTTTGGTTGTCAGCAGGAAGGTTGCCGTGATAATAGTAGTGTCCATGGCTGCTGTCGGGAAGGGGTCGGTTGAGGTTGGAGTTCCATTGTGTGTTTACTCTGGCTACCATACAAACACTGTGTCTGCATAATCTGAGTTCAATACTGTGTTGTGGTGTCCTGTAGTGCTATGTGTGCACACAAAACTGCAGTGCTAGTTATGTTTGAGCTGTAGTGTTTCTTGCACATGCACATTAACAAAATACAGCCCACACCTTTTACAATAAATAGAGCATTTATTTAACATCTCTTCATAACACCTCTAAAAATAATATTACCTTTTCCCTTGTTCTCTACATGCTGGTTCTCCTCCTTCCTCTATATCTTTCCCACCACCATCTCTACCTCAGTCTACCTCATTTCGTTACCTTGCTTTTAAGGTTTATCCTTCTTCTTTCTTTCTCAAAGCACACCTCCTCAGTTAGTTCCTCTTGCTGACGTACTCGTACAAGCTTTCATAAATGTGCTCATTTCATACCTTTAAAGTCACTATATATCATTCCACTACACAACTTCACTCCACACCACACAATTCCACGCCACTCAATGCCACAACTAACAATTCTAATACAACCCTCATAATTCCACTGCACACTACATACATCCACTTCACTCCATAACACATAGGTAAGAGACATTTACAGTGCCAATATCTCGAACTCTCGTTCCTTTTTTTTTTTTTTACAACAAAACACACACATCTGGAGCTTAGCTCCTACGTATTTCTTTTTTCATCACCAAAAAGGCAAAGCTATCCACACAGTTCCACGCCACACAATTCAACTCCACACATTTCCAATCCACAACACATAATTTGACACCAAATAATACAACACAATTGCACAACACACCACATTTATCTAATCCACACGACACAATTCTACATCATGCCACAAAATTCAACAGCACACCTCATAATTAAATTCCACTACATAACCACTCCACAACACAAAAACATTCCACATAATTACACTCTATAATGCACAATCCCACTCCACATAATTCCAGTACCCTCAATACCACATAATTACTATCCATATAATTCCACAGCACACCATGCCAAATAATTCCACTACACAAATCCACACCACACAATCCCATGCCACACAATTCCACAACTAACTAATCCAATCCAACCCACATAATTCCGCTCCATACCACATGCATACACTCCATAACACATAGGTAAAAGACACTGCCATTCAAAATTCCAATAGCTCTAACTCAAACAAATGCGAGACCAATTGCATTTTCAATGCTTGTTGTTTTTGAAACGCACCCCATTTTCCTTCAAGGAAAACAGGCTGCATTTCATTTTTATAAAAGTTGCTTTATTTAAAAAGAAAACACAGATATGGTGGTCTGCTGTCCCCAGCAGGCAACCATCCCTGTGTTATTGCCCATTCCCAATGGGTCACAAATTGCGACCTGCCTTATGAACATTGATGAGGCAGGTCATTTGCTACCCCATTGGGAATTGCAAAATGTGTGTGAGACACAGTACATTTCCTTTTGCAACTAGCCTTTAGACACGATCCTGGGCAACAATTCAACCACAGTAGCACCTGCCCCTACTTCTCTCCACTATCACTAAATAGTGATAGAGTCCTCTTCCCCACAGTCCACCCCTGAGAACAATTATGCAAGTTAATAATCTTCAATAAGCATGAGCCCTAATTTTCAAAACCAATAAGTGATAACAGAGCACTACAGCCCACTTTAACAAGCTAGACGGGAGGAGACAAAAGACTATTTATCACTCTATTTTAAGCAAGACTAAAATTCCCCTTGCCAACAGACTACACAACCGAGAAAGGTGGGTTGTAAGCAAAGATTATTGTGAGCACTGCTCATATTCCTTGTGCCGGCGGGGGCGAGGGGGGGCTGATGGGTAAGAGGAGTAAAAGAGGGAGGCTGGCTCCCAGCACAGGTTCTTATACCATGTACCTAGTCTGCCTCCCAGAGAACAGCAACAATGCTTGAGATTTCTAATGACCAGAGGTTCTGAGGGATGACTGTTCCGTTAGCGCCCCAATGTCAGGTGCCCACTGCTGGTCTCCACCTAAAATTTTGCAGCACCCGGGTTGAGGAGCTTGCTTTCCTACTCTCTTGTGTTTGTAATACTTGCCAGCACTGGACAGTCTCCAAAGCAATCCTTGGCCAATGACAGTCTCATGGTTGAATCCCGCCTAAGGGTTCATACCCCCTCGCTCATCCCCAGGATATCTATGAGATGTTCTCCGGACTTCTTGTTTTGGAAAGGGTGGTTTGGATGAATTGCTAAGTGGGGACAATCTGTTAACCTGAAATGTAGCCATGATAGTTTTCCTTGACCCACTTTCATGTTGTGGCCCGTCTCTTTAACACCTTCGCTGCCAGATCTTTTCTCCCCCCTGTGCCACGCCCTTTTTTGGCTATTTGGGGTAGTTCGCGCTTAGGCCCCTATAACTTTTTGTCCACATAAGGTATTCACGCCAAATATGAATTTAGGCAAAATACAGCAACATTTTGAGTTTTGGGGAAGATGGGGAAAAAAGTGCTGCAGAAGAAAGTGTCTGTTTTTTTCCCTGCAAATGGTATCAACAAAGGGTTTGTGGTGCTAAAAAAAAACATCTTCGCAGCTTTCAGGAACAGGCAGACGTTTGTCAGAAAACCAACATTTTCCACACAGTTTTAGCATTTTACTGGGACATAGCTTATTTTTCCAACTTTTTTGTGCTGTCAACCTCCTTCCATTGAGTGGTAGAAATGGGTGTGAAACCAATAATGGATCCTTGAAAGCTATACATATTTGGAAAGTAGACAAAATTCTGAATTCTGAATATTGACATTTAGTTGAAAAAAACAGCCATTTGTGCCTACATTTTCACCTGTAATTTCTTCTATGGTAGAATTTTGAAAGCTATATACCATTACATCCGCAGGACCCTTCTGGTTGCGGGGAGATATGAGGCTTGTAGGTTCACCAAGAACCCGAGGTACCCAGAGCCAATAACTGAGTTGCACCTTGCAATGGTTTTTCATTGTGTTCTGGGTATACAGTAATTCATTTGTAAAATATAAAGAGCGAAAAATAGGTATCACGGAAACCTATCAATTTCTGAAATGGGAACAAGATATGGAGTTTAGAAGCAGTGGTTATTTGTGCATCTCTGAATTTGTGGGTACCCATATTAGCATGTGAATTAGAGGATATTGTTCAAAATGACTTCTTTTTTACACACTGTCTTACATTTGGAAGGCAGAAATGCATAGAAAGACAAATGGTAATAAAACTTGTTCTACTATTCTGTGTTCCCCTAAGTCTCGCAATAAAAGTAGTACCTCACTTGTGTGGGTAGGCCTAGTGTCTGTGACAGGAAACGTCCCAAAACGCAATATGCACACATCACATTTTTCCACTGAAAACTGACCCTTTTTTCGCAATGTACCTAGCTGTGGATTTTGGGCCCTAACTCAGCTAGCACCTAGGGAAACTTAGCAAACCTGTACATTTGTGAAAACTACACACCCAGGGGAATCTAGAATGGGTTGACTTGTGTGGTTCTCACCAGGTTCTGTTACCCAGAATCCCTTGCAAACCTCAAACTTAGTAAAAGAAAACAAATTTTCCTCACATTTCTGTGATGGAAAGTTGTGGAATCTGTGGGGAGCCACAAACTTCCACCCACCCAGCATTCCCCCAAGTCTGCCAATAAAAATGGTACATTACTTTTGTGGGTAGGCTTAGTGCCCACGATAGGAAACGGCCCAAAACGCAACGTGGGCACATCACATTTTTCCAGTAAAAACGGACTCTTTTTTCGCAATTTGCCTAGTTGTTGATTTCGGACCCTAGCTCAGCAGGCACCTATGTAATCCTAGCATACATGTACATTTTTGATGACTAGATATCCAGAGGAATTTAGGATGGGGTGACTTGTGTGGCCCTCACCAGGTTCTCTTACCCAGAATCCCTTGCAAACCTCAAACTTTAAAAAAAAACATTTCTGTTATGGAACGTTCTGGAATCTGAGGGGAACCACACATTTCCAGCCACCCAGCATCCCCCCCAGTCTCCCAATAAAAATGGTACCTCACTTGTGTGTCTAGGCCTCGTGCCAACGACAGGAAACGGCCCAAAACGCAACGTGGACACATCACATTTTTCCAGTGAAAACTGACCCTTTTTTTGCAATGTACCTAGCTGTGGATTTTGGACCCTAGCTCAGCCAGCACCTAGGGAAACCTAGCAAACCTGTACATTTTTGAAAACTAGACACCCAGTGGAATCCGAGATGGGGTGACTTGTGTGGCTCTCACCAGATTCTATGAACGAGAATCCCTTGCAAACCTCAAACTTTGTAAAAACAAACACATTTTCCTCACATTTCTGTGATGAAAGGTTCTGAAATCTGCGTGGAGCCACAAACTTCCGCCCACCCAGCATTCCCCCAAGTCTGCCAATAAAAATGGTACCCCACTTGGGCAAAGTACCTGCGACAGGAAAGGGCCCAAAACGTACTGTGGAGACATCAAAATTATGTATCACAAAACGACCTTGTTTTGCAAGGGGGCACCTGACTTTTTATGTCCCAGGCTAGGCGGTCATCTAGGGAAACCTACCAAACCCAGACATTTCTGCAAACTAGACACCGGGAGAGTTCAGGAAGGTGTGGCTTGCATGGATCCCCTAACATTTTCTTACCCAGAGTCCCCTGAGAACCTCAAATTTAGCTAAAACAAAAATATCACATTTTCCTTACATTTCTGTCTAGGATCACTGCGCCAACACAAACTTCCCAACACCCTGCGTTCCACTCAGTCTCCCGATAAAAATGATACCTCACTTGTATGGGTGCCCACAGCAGTGTCAGCCTAAAAACCACTTTGGTTCCCCCTCAGTTTTTCATTTTATTCAAGTGAGGTATCATTTTTTTCAGGAAACCGAGGGAAACGCTGGGTGGTAGGAAATTTGTCCCAGCGCAGTGATACAACACATTTTCCACACCGAAATTTGAGGAAAGTGTGAATTGTTAGCCATATTTGAGGTTTGCAGGGGATTCTGGGTAATAAAACACTGGAGAATCCACGCAAGCCACACCACCAGCCAAGCGCCAATCATGCACACCACCAGCCAAGCGCCAATCATGCACACCACCAGCCAAGCGCCATCCACGCACACCGACAGCCAAGCACCATCCAAGCACATCGCCAGCCAAGCGACAGTCCACGGACACCACCAGCCAAGTGACAGTCCACGCACACCGCCAGACATGTACCATCCACATAGATCGCTAGCCAAGTGACAGTACACGCACACTGCCGGGTAAGCACAAGTCCACACACACCACCAGCAAAATGCAGGTTCACACACAGCCAGCCAAATGCCAGTAAACACAGGCCGTCAGCCGAACTACAGTTCACACACACACACAGAAACTTTTGCTAGTGTCTAGTGGTTTTCTGTGCCCTTTGGGAGCAGATGCGCCTAAAAATATCACAGATCTGCCCCAAAGGGGGTCAGAAGCATCCAAAATGTGTTCACAAAAAAAGTGTAGCAACTCTTGCCTAAGGGGCCACTCCCTGACATGCTCATAATCATATCTCTGGTGCCTAGTGACTTTTCTTCCCCCCGGGGGGCAGACCGGAGGCTACTGCCTGGGGGGGGCAGAAAGACTGTGGCTATTTTTTTGGGGGGGTGAGGGCATTGGCAGCCCCCAACCCGCTTTTATTAAAAAAAAATCCTGGTGTCTAGTGGGCTTTCTGCCCCCCCGGGAGGGAGATCGGGAGTAATAACCCCCATCTGCCCTCCAGGGAGGGCAGAAAGACTGTGCAATTTTTTGTTTGTGGAGTGGGGGCATTGGCATGCCCATTTTGGGCAGCCCCCACCCTTACATATTCAAAATAAAAATCCCTGGTGCAGAGTGGGTTTCTGCACCCCAAGGGAGGGGAGTTCAGAGGCTAGTACCCCCAGGGGGGCAGAAAGATACTGTTTTTATAATTGTGATTGGGAGCATAGTCTTGCCCATTGTGGGCAGCCCCATCCCGGTTTTATAATTAAAGAAATCCCGGGTGTCTAGTGAGCTTTCTGTCTCCCCTGGGGGGGGGAGATGGGGGTAATAACACCCATATGCCCCCGGGAGGGCTGAAAGGCTGTCCCTTTTGTTTTGGGTGGTGGGGGCACTAGCACGCCCATTCTGGGCAGCCCCCACCCCTCTTTAAGAAGAAAAAAAATCCCTCGTGTCTAGTGGGCTTTCTGGATCGGGGGTTATAACCCCCATCTGCCTCCCGGGGGGGGGTAGAAAGACTGTCCCTATTGTCTTGGGGGTAGGGGGCATTGGCATGCCCATTGTGGGCAGCCCCCACCCCTCTTTTATTTAAAAAAAATCATCCCTGGTGCTAAGTGGGCTTTCTGCACCCTTGGTGGGGCAGACTGGGGGCTAACGCCCCCATCTGCACCCCAGGAAGGGCAGAAAGACTGTGGCAATTTTTTGGAGGGGTGCGGGCATTACAGAGCCCATTTAGGGTAGCCACCACCCTAAGTATAAAAAAAAAAAAACCCTGGTGTCTAGTGTGCTTTTTGCCCCCCCCGGGGTCAGAAAGACTGAGTATGGGCAATAATATATTGGGGGGAGTAAGGCCCTTGCCAAAGGGGCCGTTCCCCCCTCCCTGGTGTCTAGTGTTGGATAACACAATCTAAAACCCCCGGGTATACACACAACAGAGATCAAACAAAGTGTAATAAATCACTATATGATTTGAAGGCATAAAAAATGTGTAAATATGCATTTACAGAACCTAATAGCTAGTGCCACAGACCTAACTGGGGGCACTTCCCTTTTAAGGACGAAATCCCTCACTCACCGGAGGTGACATGCTTCATCATATGGGATTCTCCTCCCAGAGGAAAAACCTAGTTCCTCTGAGGGCTACAACTCTCTCTCTGAGAGGGAGGAGCTCAGGGATGGTAGCCACACTCTCCACATAGACTCAAAAAAGGGATGTGTATCGAGTCAAGTGGTCATGTCTAGGATCCAAATGCCTACAACATCAATATCAACATCGGTAGCTCCTTTAGAAAGTCAGTTATTAAACAAGGGGCTACAAGATGCTTTGATAGCCAAAACCTCCACTTAAAGACGGAGATCCTTGTAAAAAAAGGGGAACAGACTACCCCACCAAACCCTCTCTGAAGCGAACAAAAGAAAAGAAAAACAGCAACAAGGCAGAGACACTCACCTCTCCGTCGGTACCCCGAGGTTTACAGAGCCTGCAACCGGAGGTGAAGTCCAATCTAACCCGGTGTGCTTTTATAGTCATCAGTAATGATTAATTACACTCAGGTGAGCGCACAAACCGGAGCCGATAACCAAGTGACTGAGCATGCGTCGAGTGAAAATCACTACACTCCTGCGCATGCGTACAATGTCAGAAATGCCCATCTAGTGAAAAATGTATTTAGCCGAGTGAGTAGTGTTTCCCGAAGCGTCTTGGGTGATGCTGTTACAATACTGGGCAAATCTGTTTTTCGTATTGAAGATACTTACCTTGCAGTAATCGCTGCATTAAGGGTGTTTTCTATACTCCTTTTTTATTATATGGCTTTCTGGACCGGCTAAATACATTTTTCACTAGTCTGTTCCCCTTTTTTACAAGGATCTCCGTCTTTAAGTGGAGGTTTTGGCTATCAAAGCATCTTGTAGCCCCTTGTTTAATAACTGACTTTCTAAAGGAGCTACCGATGTTGATATTGATGTTGTAGGCATTTGGATCCTAGACATGACCACTTGACTCGATACACATCCCTTTTTTGAGTCTATGTGGAGAGTGTGGCTACCAAAGTAGCTCTAGCTACCTTATCTACCTATGGGTTTTAATGGAGTCCTGATGATGAGATTTGCGCCATAGTCATTTGGGCTCCCTACCTGCTAGTTTTTTATAAAATTTACATAGTACGTTTTTAAAGGTTGATTCTCCTCGTTCCTGTTCACATACTTTTACTCCCTCTACATGCTTATCGTTGATATCGGGACTACTATAATAAACCTAGTTTTTGGTAGGACATGATGTGTCAAAGATACAAATATACCGTTTGTTTCAGAGCGGTGCTCCCTTCCTGAGCTGTCGCCAGGTAGAGGTGTGGTTCTTTACCCAACAGTGACGGGTAAGCTCCCTTCTTGTTCTTTGTTATTATTTACAGAGCCTGTTGTAGCTTGTGCATGATGCTGATGATCATAGGTATGGATCAGATCTGTTTCTTCTCTCTTTTTGTAGGTAATCTTCCCTTCAAGAATGGACAGATTGAGGAGCTTTTCTGGTTTCATATCCTTTGTGTTATAGTACATTATTGAGATAGCAGCAGTTTAATAGGTCCTGATGAAAGCCTTGCCTACTGTTAGGTGGATGGCTGAAACATGTTGACCACTATTTTCTATTTTACCTTTGCGGTCTAAATTCATACCGCGGGTACACTCTTTTAATCCTGGCAAAGGACGCATCTGAATAAAGTGACTGGTTTGCGTTCTCTAGTCAGTTTTATTTCTCACTATTTGCACATTCACGCATTTTTTGTTGCGCTGCGCCTTCATTCACACAGTTGTCTCTTCATTTGTGGATTTATAATATCCTATTAAAAACATCCCTGAGCTCCTCCTCTCAGAGAGAGAGTTGTAGCCCTCAGAGGAACTAGGTTTTTCCTCTGGGAGGAGAATCCCATATGATGAAGCACAGTCACCTCCGGTGAGTGAGGGATTTCGTCCTTAAAGGGAAGTGCCCCCAGTTAGGTCTGTGGCACTAGCTATTAGGTTCTGTAAATGCATATTTACACATTTTTTATGCCTTCAAATCATATAGTGATTTATTACACTTTGTTTGATCTCTGTTGTGTGTAGACCCGGGGTTTTAGATTGTGTTATGAAACTGTTTTGGGGAGCGAACCCTGTGAGGTCTTTAAATTTCCCTAGGACCCTTTGGCGGTGATCCGTCCTATGTTTGGTAGTCTAGTGTTGGATCCCTGCTTAGGGATCATCCTCCTGCGGCGATCCCCAAGCAGGGATCCACTAGGGAAGGGTACCATTAGAAAGGGGAGATTCTCCCCTTTCCAATGATTCCTCTCCCGTGTGCTTCAGTGCTCGGGGGGTGAGATAGGCCCACGAGCACCGAAGCAGTGAAACTGAAACGAGCAGATCGGCTCATTTCAGTTTCACTTTCAATGTCATGATGTCAGCATGCCATGCGCCCAATCGTCATTACATTGAAAAAAAAATGCCTTGGGAGGTTGGGGAAGCTCTTCCCCACCTCCCGAGGCAAAAAAAGTAAAATGGAAATCCCTCTGCTGTTTACAGCAGAGTGATTTGACGGTAGTGTGCCGAGGGCGTAACGGTTACGTCCTTGGCACACCACCGCCGCCGAGGACGTAACCGCTATATCCTCTGCATCGAACGCGTTAATTGTTTTTTTTTAATTGCGTGGGATGTGCTCCCGTTCACCTTTCTTGTTTGTTATTATTTATTTGTATTGGATTTACCCGCCCTGTGTTTCTATCACACCCCGTTTCTGTGCTTCTACTATTTTCCTTCTCCACTGTACCGCAGAGCAGGGGAAATGACAGTGGAGCGAAATCTACGTACCCTTTATTGTCAATGTTGCTTGCTCAGGAGCAGCCTGTGTAACATGATTGGCAATACCATTATCACAAAGCTCCTTTGTGTGAAGTGTAATGATATCATGGGTATGCCATTATTAGAAAGCATTCTTGTGTGACAGCATGATTTAGTGGGCTATGCCATTATAAGTAAGTCTTCCTGTATAACCACATGATGTGTTGAGATATGCTGTTATACAAAAGCTATGTAACCGCATGTTGCCATGCGGTATGCCATTACAAGAAAGAGTTCCTTTGTTGCTGTCAGAAAGCACTACCTTTGTAGTCTGGATCCAATGTGAATGATGTATGTTTTTTCACTTCACCGCATCCACAGTCAACTACACACAATTGCTATATGTAGACTAACCCTAGGCAGCGGAAAGTGAAATGGGAAAAGAGAGAAAACAGAGAAACTGGATATCATCACTTAAACTCATCAATCCCAGGGCATTAGCATTTTGGGGTCGCAGTGGATATATAAAGTCAAGACTAAAACAAATGTTTTAGTACCTACCATTATAGTATTTTACCTATCACTCCGTATTGAGCAAAGATAGCTTCAAAATATTTCTTAATTTCAGACTCTCTGTCTTGAAGTGGGATACTGGTAACGCTAAAGAAACAAGATCATAAAAATGTCTCTGTAAATTTTATATGAGCAAAAGCATAAACTTACTTTCTCTATATTAAGGCAACAAACTTCTAATTGTGAGAAAAATAAGCAAAGCCAGAAGACTCATATCCCATCTTCCATCTGCACAGGAAGTGACCTAATTGTGAGAAAAAGAAGACACCAGGCAAGAAGGATTCTTTTTCAACTTCCATCTGTACAGGAAGCAACATCACTGGATTTCCCATCATCCATCTGCACATGAAGAAATATCGCTGGTTCTGTCTTCACTCGATAGAGGATGCAACGGGGATGTGCCGCTGGCGTGCCAGTTTCAAACCTATCTGCTCCTGTCTGTGCCCTGTCTGCACCCAGCGCAAGGACCTCAGGCCCTCCTCTCACTCATTTCTACTCCATCATGGCCCTATGTGCCCTGAACTCTCAGTGCTGCTGCCGCACCTGCCAATTCACAAGCACCCTCCCATACCCACCTCACTCCCTTGATGAACCACATACACCCAAGACACTCAATCCCCACTACACCACACCACACCCCTCCCTGCATACTCCTCAACACTTTCTCCCTCACTAAACACGCCACCAAAATTTGGGATCTGCTACACGATTGCTCATCTGACCTGCTTTTTTTGACTGAAACCTGTCTGACTCCCTCATCGGCCCCAGTTATCACCAAGGCAATCACACCTGGATACAAGATTACAAGACAGGACAGGACAAACAGACCTGGAGGCAGACTCACTATCATCTTCAGAGAATCCATCCAATGCTCCACCACCTCAGAAAGCCCCACCAGCAACATGGAACGCTTGACCTTCCGACTCCTCATCACTGCCAACTACACCGTGAGTGGCACCCTTATCTACTCCCCTACTAGACCATGCGCCAACTTCGACAGCACTTCATTGCGGACTTTGTCGCCCCCTTGACTCCAGTGACTTTAGTTTCCTCAGTGAACTCAACTACCACCTGGAGGACCTCACAGATCCCAAAACCATCAATCTCCTCGAGGACCTGTCCAACCTCGGACAGTCCCCATCTTCAGCACCATCACAGATGATAAGCCCACACTGATCACCTGGTCCGACCACCCCCTCTTCAAAATCAGCATACCCATCCCACACCGTCGCAGAAACACCATCAGCAAATCTTCACAAAAGGAGCAAGATCTCAGAAGCATCCTGGTCTTGCTAACGCCGACACCACTGACCTCAACATAACAACAACCTCCCCATATATATCTCCAACTTCAACACCTGGATCACCGCCTGTGCAGATACCCAAGCTCCTCTCAAAGCCAATAAACCCACAAGAACTAGACTGCAAGCTAGCTGGTTCATGTAAGTTCTCATGTTCACCAAATGTCACTGCAAGCAACTTGAATGCAGATGGAGACAAAGTCTGAACGACATTGACAGGAGCACCTACAAATCGAACCTCAGAATCTACCATCCGCAAATCATACCACCAAATGCTTCGGCCTCACTGACTGCATTGAAACAGTGCCAACAGCACCAAGGAAATCTTTGTCATAGTGAAAGACTTCACCTCTCTAGCAAGAAGCTCCAGCAGTGTAACCCCCTCTCAGTACTTCAGCACCTAGTTGTTCCTATGCTTCCGCAACAAGATCACCATCATCTATGAAAACTTTGAGCCTCAATAGGACCCTTCCACCCTTACAGCCCTCCTGTCTATCTCTACCAACACCCAGAACCACCTGGCCCACCATCAACACTCAAGAAACTGCAATGACCATGAAGTCCATACACTCCGCAGCATCCTGCCCTCACCATGTCTTCATCAAATGAATGGGCCCCATCCGTGCCGATCACATCCAAATCCTGAACAACTGAATCATCACAGCCATCTACCCAAATGCCTGAAAACACGCAGCAGTACTCCCTTTCCTCAAGAAACCCTCAACAAGACACTAGCCAACTATCAACCTATCTCCTGCTACCCTATTCAGTAAAAGTTATAGAAAAGATAAACAAACGCCTTGCTACCCACCTCACTGACAACCACCTCCTCGACACCACTTAATCAGGATTCAAGCCCAACCACAGTACAGGGACCATCTGCATCACCATCATAGATGATCATGGACAGAAGTGACACTGCAGCCCCCATCCTACTGGATCTTTCTGCAGGCTTCCACACCACACCATTTCCACCACATCCTTATTTAATGACTGCCTGAAGTCGTCATCCAAGGTCTTGCACTTTGCTGGATTTGCTCCTTCCTGACAGCCCGCACCCAATCTATCAGCCTGGACCCGTTCACCTCGGACACTCTATTTGCGGAATTCCACAAGGATCCTTACTCAGCCCCACTCTGTTAAATGTTACATGACTCCACTCGCCAGCATCCTCTGCTCCCACTGAATAAACATTATATCCTATGCTGATGACACCCATCTCATACTCTCCCTCTCCGACAAGACACCAAACACCCAGACCAATTTCTCCCCTGGCATGACTACAGTCGCCATTATTGTAGCATTGACGTGCTGAGCCGTCACTATCTATAATTTAACTATCCTATTCTTATCTCCTTTAACCTCTGGTTACCAGTCAGTCTCCTTGGTCCTCCGATGGATCTTGTTCTGTCCTGAAAGGGACTGGAATACTCAGAGGATAAGCAATTATTGAATGAAAACCAGGAATAAGATAATTGCTACATTCAAATGTTATTTTCATAAGATTTAGAAACTCAATTTATCAAACAGAAAGGAAAAATGTTATTCAAATGATTTACCCATAAGGAAATAATGAGACAAAATCAGCAGATTTAGGTTAAATATCATAGTTTAGTATTTCAGATTTAAGAGCAAGAGCAAAGAACACTTAAATGACACAAATTTTGAATTCTAGAATCTTAATTATTGTTAAGATTTATTAAGTAAACCAACACTGCGGGGTTACAAAGATGACAGTGATATGAATCTTCCTCAGCCGAGGGAGATCAGGGACATTAACAACATTTAGATGAATGGGATATCAGTTGAGCATCATACAAACCCTTAGTAGAGTTCAGTGTGTTCCGAATGACCAGTTCCATTTCATTAAAGACAGGAAATCTGTCTCAGTTGTGCTGTAACATCAGAGCCACAGCAGTATGGCACGAACCTTTCAGCCGCAAAGGTTCCACTATGCTAGCATACCAGCTGGCAGCAGATCGTAGTACTTTGTCACAGTTCGCATTGTCTTTGGATGTCCAAGCCATCAGTCTCAATGCTACAAAATGGGTGAGCAAGCGAACCAAACAATCATGCAAATGTTTTTCATCCAGTTCAAAAGTCTTGAGCAATTATACTTCATTAGTTCCGGGGTGACACCCCTTGACATCACCGAATTCATCAGACCACTCTGTCCAATTGGTCGTCTTCGTTAGGATGAGATGATGTAGTAGGTTAAAAGTATACAAACCCGGAAGAATTAAGTAATCCATAACGCGTAATTTCCTTAGAATCTCTGTAGGTTTAGTCATATGAACAATGTGACACTCAGTAAATAGACAAGTTTATGCTCTCATCTTTTGTCTGCTAATTCTCAAGCATCTATTCTAACATGTAGCGGCTTTTGTTGCGAGTTTAATCAAATTGTGCTACAAATGTCAAAGGAAGCAATTGAAAGTTAGAACACGAGGGGCAACTTTACGAGAAGTTCCCATAGTATTCAGACCATTCAGTTCATAAGTTTATATATGAAAAAGAAGTAAGATTTGAGGCCTACATGAAATACAGCTTGTTCATGATGAAATTATGCTAAAATATGATTCTCGTATTGCATAGCATGAAATGTTAATCTTTCAATTTAATGTATTAATATCATTTTTAATCATATCGTAATTAATTCATGTAAGTATAGGCTACTCATACATGTTTTGGAAAATGTCACTGTCACTCACATTAGAATATATATACGTTTTCTTTTACACATCAAATGTTATTAAAGCATACATGTTTAAAGGCACATCATGAGAAAGGTTTACAAAATGCAATTTTAGCTAAAACTCATGTAGCATTTACTTTTCTTTTGTCATTTTCAGTGCACATGTTACACATTTTAATGTACTATTTATTTCTTACACATGAAACGTTTAATTTTTCGCATATGAATTTCTTAATTATCGTTATTATCACATTATTTAATCACAGGATCAAATATTACAGTATTAAAATTCACATCTATTCAGTAAATATAAAATGCAATATAAGTTCATTCTATCATTCTGCATGCTTTTACGATGCAGTATCTAAATCAGAATTACAATTTGTCATTTCTAGAAACGTGGAGCTTAACACACGTTTGTCATGCTCCATGTAAAGCTTGTCATTCTATAAGTGGAGACGGACTCGTGCGGTTCCCCAGAGCGAACGCGTAGCGGATGCACGTGTTGTGATCCATGTATCCTGATTGATTAATTCTAAAACACGAACCACACGTATCCTTCACAGACGGACGTTTTATTGCGGATTCTGAGCGCTACATTAATTGGATTGCAGCCAATTGTTATACATCAGCTTTATCCCCAGCTGATGCCATTGGGTATTTTTAAAGTGTCGAATCCCGCCACGATTACTCGAGAACCGAGACCGGCTCCATTACATGGATTGTCGTATAACTCCTGCCCTCGGACACAGTTTTCCGGACACACTTATTTAAGTGGTCTTGCAGATCGTCGTACATATCCAAGCTGTCAGCCCCTTCCACCTCACTGGGTGCCTGGCTGGGTCCCATGTGAGTACCCTTCCTATACTTTCACTTCCTTGTGGTGCACTATTGTCACTCTGACAGCGATTCCTTCTTCTCAGATGTCCCTACATCACTAGGTCCTGAAGAGACCCCTTATTGTTCAGGGGGTCGAAACGCCGTCGACAAAACCTAAAACGAACCATTCACCAGCCTCTACTACTGAATTAGAAGGCTGTGTTCATTGTATATTAGTTTGATGGTCAACTTTATTATTGTTGGAAACCACTTTTTTTATGTCACAATATGTCACATTTTTGTAGGTTCCATGTTCACTGGGGACACCATGCACCTTTTTTAATACAATCTGATGTTTCATATAAAAAACTGTTGAGATTACAAACATTGTGCGGTATATGGTCTTTTCTTCTCTTTTGGACATCTACATAACCCGTTCCTATTGCCATTGTGCATATTTCCATTGCTATTAATTACATTGTTCACAGGAACCACTGTTTCTGTTGATATAATACTTACCCTGGTTCCATGTGAGTAGGGTGTCCCTTGTTCTTCTTCACACGCCATGTAAAGTAGTGTTTTCTTTGTTAATTGTCATAAATTAGTAAGAGGAAAACCTCTGCTCTATCACCAGAAGGATGAAAACTAACTTCCTTTTAAGCTCAAAACAGACAAGATGGAAGAAGCAATCTTTGGCAAAGACACCTCACTCTGGGACTCAACCTGGTGTACTGCCAAACTCGGAACCACACCGTTCCTGACAACCCATGCAAAGATCCTCTGAATATTTAACATTAAGCAACTCAACATGAATGGCCAAGTCAACGCAGGCTCCATCTCTTGCTGCCACACACTCAAAATGCTCAAGAAGATCTTCAAATTGCTCCCACCCAACACTTGCAGAACTGTCATGGAGGCCCTCATCACCATCAAGCTGGACTTTGGCAGCAATCAGCGCTCAACTGACCAGAAGACTTCAGACCTTGCAAAACTCAGTTATGCTCAACCTCCCACCCCACACTCATATCTCCCCACACCTCAAAAAGCTCAACTGGCTCCCAATCCTTAAACAGCCACTCTTCAAACTCCTCATGCACACATATAAAGCCTTACACACACCACATATCTCAACAACCGCATAAATGTCCACAAACCTACCAGACACCTCTGGTCAGCTGAACTCCTACTTGCACACTCCCCGGCATATGCAGAACCAGATCCGGTGGTCGTGCCGTTTCTGAACTCGCTCCTAAATCCTGGAACGCCCTGTCCCTGCTCATCGAAGCTGTCTCCTGAGATCTTGAATATCGCAAGAAACCTGGCAGTTCACCTATCCCACCCTGGCTTAGCCCATACAGCTCCCGCTTCAAAGGGTGGAAACCTTCCAGAGTTAGTAATGCACTATACAAATACATATGACAGTATACCCTTCCTGTTGTTGTTATGTATATACATATTCTTGATGGTCTATGGCAAGCCATAATGCAATAAACATTAATCAATATTATTTAGTTCACACTGAATACCAATTGACCCCTTGCGTGCGTAGGACGCCCAGGAGCCGTCTGACGTCACGGTGGGCATGTGCGTCTGACGACTCCCGGCCATCCTGGCACCCACCCACGGGGGAAGCGCTGGCGCTCCCCCTGTGGGCCGCCCTTGGTGTCGCCCCCACCAGGGCTGGCAGCGAAAGCGCTTCTGCTGCCCCCCCCCCACCGCCCTCCACTGCATCTTATAATATCAGCGTGCACTGAGGGCTGACATTAGTGGTTGCCAGACGCACTGGAAGCCACTTGCTTCCAGCGCGTTTGGGAGAAAGGTGACGAGGGGAGGGGGGTTTCTTTTGGAACAAAGAGGCATCAGGGAAAAGGAAAGGGTTCTTTGGAGCATTCCTGCTGCATGATTGCACATGGGGCCGCGATCGTGCAGCAGAAATGCCCACTAGACACCAGGGATTTTTTTTTGTTCATCAATTTCAGGAATGTCAGGGAGGGGCCCCTTGGGGAAGGGTGGCTCCCCTTTGGGGAGCAATTATTTTGGCAGTTTCTGCCCCCCTGGGGGGCAGATTGGCTTATAATTTTGTAGGCCCCCAGGGATTACTTCATTTTTTTGATGTTGGGGAGCAGCCCCTCAGGCAAGGATTAATATTTTGGCCGTTTCTTCCCCCCATGGGGGCAGATCGGCCTTATGGTTTAAGGCCCACCTGCCTCCAAGGAGGGCAGAAGCCGGTAGACACCAGGGATGTTTAGTGGAATATGGTGTTGTTGTTGGGAAGCAGCTCCTTGGACAAGGGTCGCTCCCCTTTAGCGGTGAATATTTTGTCAGTTTCTGCCCCCCTTGGGGGCAGATCAGCCTTATATTTTTAGGCCCACCTGCTCCCAAGGGGGGCAGAAGCCACTAGACACCAGGGATGTTTAGTTGAATATGGTGTTGTTGTTGTTGGGGAGTGGCCCCTTGGGCAAGGGTAGCTCCCATTTAGGGGGTAGATATTTTGGCAGTTTCTGCCCCCTTTGGGGACAGACCAGCCTTATGCTTTTAGGCCCATCTGCTCCCAAGGGGGGGGCAGAAGGCACTAGGCACCAGGGATTTTATTTTTGGGAAATATTTTTGTTGTAGGGAGAGGTCCCTTGGACAAGGGCGGCTCCCCTTATGGGAGTGAATGTTTTGGCGTATGTTTCGGGCCATCTGCCCCGCAGCTTGGCTGGTGGATTGTTGTGGACTGCGGAATTATTTGCATATGTGATTGTAGTGTTTTATTTTTCCCTTTTATGTGAGAAATGTGAGAAAAATTTTATATTTTCAGCTAAATTTGAGGTTTGCAGGGGATTCTGTGTAGGAAAATGTTGGGGGATTCATGCAAGCCACAGCTCTTTGGACTCCCCTGGGTTTCTAGTTTTCAGAAATGTCTGGGTTTTGTAGGTTTCTTTAGATGGCTGCCGAGCCCGAGACCAAAAACTCAGGTGACCCGCTTGCAAAACCAGGTTGTTTTGTTATAGATAATTTTGAGGTCTCCACAATACGTTTTGGACCGTTTCCTTCTGCGGATACTTGGCCCACCCACACAAGTGAGGTAGAATTTTTATCGAGAGACCTGGGGGAATGATGGGTGGTAGGAAATTTGTGTCAGCCCGGTGATCCCACAACTTCCTTACATAGAAATGTGAGAAAAATGTGATTTTTTTTCAGCTAAATTTGAGGTTTGCATGGGATTCCGGGTAGGAAAACATTAGGGGATCCATGCAAGCTATACCTCGCTGGACTCCCCTGGGTGTCTAGTTTTCAGAACTATCTGTGTTGGGTAGGTTTTCTAAGTTGGCCGCCGGCCCGGGGCCAAAAGCGCAGGTGACTCCCTTGCAAAACCAGGTTGTTTTGTGTTAGATAATTTTGATGTCTCAACAATATGTTTTGGGCCCTTCCCTGCCACGGACACTTGGCCCACTCACACAAGTGAGGTACCATTTTTATCAGGATACCTTGGGAAAAGCTGGATGGTAGAAAATTAGTGTCAGCATGGTAATCCCACAACTTTCCCACACAGAAATGTGAGAAAATTTGATTCTTTCACCTAAATTTGAGGTTTGCAAGGGATTCTGGGTAGGAAAGCATTGGGTATCCACACAAGCCATACCTCACTGGACTCCCTCGGTGTCTACTTTTCAGAAATGTATTGGTTAGGCAGTTTTCCCTAGACTGCCACCGAGCCCGTGACAGAAAACGTAGGTGACCCCCTTGCAAAATCAGGTTGTTTTGGAATAGATAATTTTGATGTCTCCACTATACATTTTGGGCCATTCCCTGCTGCGGGTACTTGGCCCACCCACACAAGTGAGGTACCATTGTTATCGGGAGACTTGGAGGAATGCTGGGTGGGTGGAAGTTTGTGGCTCCCCACAGACTCCACAACTTTCCATCACAGAAATGTGAGGAAAATGTGGTTTTTTTATACAAAGTTTGAGGTTTGCAAGGGATTCTGGGTAACGGAACCTGGTAAGACCCACACAAGTCACCACACCCTGGATTCCCCTGGATATTTAGTTTTAAAAAATGTACAGGTTTGCTAGGTTTCCATAGGTTCCAGCTGAGCTAGGGTCCGAAATCCACAGCTAGGCAAATTGCAAAAAAAGGGTCAGTTTTCACTTGAAAAATTTGATGTGCCCACGTTGCGTTTTGGGTCGTTTGCTGTCGTGGGCTCTAGGCCTACCCACTCAAGTGAGGTATCATTGTTATCGGGGTACTTGGGAGAATGCTGGGTGGGTGGAAGTTTGTGGCTCCCCGCAGATTCCAGAACTTTCTATCACAGAAATTTGAGGAAAATGTGTTTTTTGTTTTACAAAGTTTGAGGTTTGCAAGGGATCGTCATTTATAGAATCTGGTGAGAGCCACACAAGTCACCCCATCTCGGATTCCACTAGATGTCTAGTTTTCAAAAATGTATAGGTTTGGTAGTTTCCCTAGGTGCTGGCTGAGCTAGGGTCCAAAATCCACAGCAAGGTACATTGCGAAAAAAGGGTAAGTTTTCACTGGAAAAATGTGATGTGTCCACGTTGTGTTTTGGGCCGTTTCCTGTCGTGTGCATGCAGCCTAGACACACAAGTGAGGTACCATTTTTTTTATTGGGGAGACTGGGAGGGATGCTGGGTGGGTGGAAGTTTGTGGCTCCCCTCAGATTCCAGAACTTTCAATAACAGAAATGTGAGGAATTCTTTTTTTTTTTACAAAGTTTGAGGTTTGCAAGGGATTCTCGTTAATAGAACCTGGAGAGAGCCAAATAAATCACCCCATCGTGGATTCCCGTGGATGTCTAGTTTTAAAAAATGTAGAGGTTTGCTAGGTTTCCCTAGGTGCTGGCTGAGATAAGGTGCATAATCCACAGCTAGGCACATTGCGAAAAAAGGGTCAGTTTCACTGGAAAAAGGTGATGTGTGCATGTTGCGTTTTGGGCTGTTTCCTGTCGTGGCCACTAGGCCTACCCACACAAGTGAGGTAGCATTTTTATCTAGAGATATGGGGAAATGCCTGGTGTGTGGAAGTTAGTGGCTCCCCGCAGATTCCAGAACTTTCCATCACAGAAATGTGAGGAAAATGTGTTTTTTTTTTTTACAAAGTTTGAGGTTTGCAAGGGATTCTGGGTAACAGAACCTGAGGAGAGCCACACAAGTCACCCCATCCTAGATTCCCCTGGATGTAGTTTTCAAAAATGTACAGGTTTGCTATGTTTCCATAGGTGCCAAAGGGTCCAAAATCCACAGCAAGGCACATTGCAAAAAAAGGGTCAGAGTTCACTGGAATAATGTGATGTGTCCACGATGCGTTTTGGGCCGTTTCCTGTCGCAATCACTAGGCCTACCCACGCACGTGAGGTACCATTTTTATTGGGAGACTTGCGGGAATGCTGGATGCATGGAAGTTAGGGGCTCCCCACAGATTCCAGAACTTTCCATCACAGAAATGTGAGGAAAATGTGTTTTTTTTTTACAAAACTTTAAGGTTTGCAAGAGGTTCTGGGTAACAGAACCTGGTGATAGCCACACAAGTCAGCATCCTGGATTCCCCTGGATGTCTAGTTGTCAAAAATGTATAGGTTTGCTAGGTTTCCATAGGTGCCGGCAGACCTAGGATCCGAAATCCACAGCTAGGCACATTGCGAAAAAAGGGTAATATTTCACTGGAAAAATGTGATGTGCCCACGTTGCATTTTGGGCTGTTACCTGTTGCGGCCACTAGGCCTACCCACACAAGTGAAGTAGCATTTTTATTGAAAAAGTTGGGGGAACGCTGGGTGGGTGGAACTTTGTGGCTCCCCACAGATTCCAGAACTAACCATCACAGAAATATGAGGAAAATGTTTTTTTTTTTTTTTTACAAAGTTTGAAGTTTGCAAGGGATTCTGGGTAACAGAACCTGGTGAAAGCCACAGAAGTCACCCCATCCTAGATTCCCTGGATGTCTAGTTTTAAAAAATGTACAGGTTTGCTACGTTTCCCTAGGTGCCGGCTAAGCGAGGGTTCATAATCGAGAGGAAGGCACATTGCGAAAAAAGGGTCAGATTTCACTGGAATAATGTGATGTGTCCACGTTGCGTTTTGGGCCATTTCCTGTTGCGACCACTAGGCCTACCAGCGCATGTGAGATACCATTTTTATTGGGAGACTTTGAGAAATTCTGGGTGGGTGGAAGTTTGTGGCTCCCCGCAGATTCCAGAACTTTCCATCACAGAAATGTGAGGAAAATGGGTTTTTTTGGGGTTTTTTAAAGTTTGAGGTTTGCAAGAGATTCTGGGTAACAGAGCCTGGTGAGAGCCACACAAGTCACCCCATCCTGGATTCCCCTGGATATCTAGTCATAAATAATGTACAGGTTTGCTAGGTTTCCCTAGGTGCTGGCTAAGCGAGGGTCCAAAATCCACAGCAAGGCACATTGCGAGAAAAGGGTCAGATTTCACTGGAAAAATTTGATGTGTCCACGTTGCGTTTTGGGCCGTTTCCTGTCACAACCACTAGGCCTACCCACGCATGTGAGGTACCATTTCTATTGGGAGACTTGGGGGAATGCTGGCTGCATGGAAGTTAGGGGCTCCCCACAGATTCCAGAACTTTTCATCACAGAAATGTGAGGAATTTATTTTATTTTTTTAAAAGGTGGAGGTTTCCAAGGGATTCTGGGTAACAGAACCTGGTGAGAGCCACACAAGTCACCCCATTCTGGGTTCCCCTAGGTGTCTAGTTTTAAAAAATGTACAGGTTTTCTAGGTTTCCCTAGGTGCAGGCTGATCTAGGGTCCAAAATCCACAGCAAGGCACATTGCGAAAAAAGGTTCAGTTTTCACTGGAAAAATGTGATGTGCGCATGTTGCATTTTGGGCCATTTCCTGTTGTGGCCACTAGGCCTACCCACATAAGTGAGGTAGCATTTTTATCGAGAGACTTGGGGGAATGCTGGGTGCATGGAAGTTAGGGGCTCCCCGCAGATCACTTTCCATCACAGAAATGTGATGAAAATGTGTTTTTTAACAACATTTTGAGCTTTGCAAGGGATTCTGGGTAACAGAACCTGGTGAGAGCCACACAAGTCAGCCATCCTGGATTCCCCTAGATGTCTAGTTGTCAAAAATGTATAGGTTTGCTAGGTTTCCATAGGTGCCGGCTGACCTAGGGTCCGAAAGCCACAGCTATGCGCATTGCGCAAAAAAGGGTAATTTTTCTCTGGAAAAATGTGTTGTGTACACGTTGCATTTTGGGCTGTTTCCTGTTGCGTTCACTAGGCCTACCCACACAAGTGAAGTAGCATTTTTATTTAAAAACTTGGGGGAACGCTGGGTGGGTGGAACTTTGTGGCTCCCCATAGATTCCAGAACTTTCCATCACAAAAATGTGAGGAAAATGTGTTTTTTTTACAAAGTTTGAGGTTTGCAAGGGTTTCTGGGTAACAGAACCTGGTGAGAGCCCCACAAGTCAGCCATCCTGGATTCCCCTAGATGTCTAGGTGTCAAAAATTTACAGGTTTGCTAGGTTCCCCTAGGTGTCGGCTGAGCTAGGGTCCAAAATTCACAGCAAGGCACATTGCGAAAAAAAGGGTCAGCTTTCACTGGAAAAATGTGTTGTGCCCACATTGCGTTTGGGCCGTTTCCTGTCACAGGCACTAGGCCTATCCACACAAGTGAGGTACCATTTTTATTGAGAGACTGGGAGAATGCTTGGCGGGTGGAAGTCTGTGGCTCCCCAAAGATTCCAGAACTTTTCATCACAGAAATTTGAGAAAAATGTGTTGTTTTTTTTTACAACTTTCTAGGTTTGCAAGGGGTTTTGTGTAACAGAATCTGGTGAGAGCCACACAAGTCAACCCATCCTGGATTCCCCTGGATGTCTTGTTTTCAAAAATATACAGGATTGCTAGGTTTCCCTAGGTGGCAGTTGCTCTAGGGTCCAGAATTCACAGCTAGGCATATTTCGAAAAAAGGTCACTTTGCACTGGAAAAATGTGTTGTGCCCACGTTGGTTTTTGGGCCATTTGCTCTCACGGGCTCTAGGCCTACCCACACAAGTGAGGTACCATTTTTATAGGGAGACTGAGGGAAATGCTGGGTGGGTGGAAGTTTGAAGCTCCCCGTAGATTCCAGTACTTTCCATCAGAAAAATATGAGGAAAATTTGTTTTTTTTAACAAAGTCTGTGGTTTGCAAGTGATTCTGGGTAACAGAACCTGGTGAGAGCCACACAATTCACCCCATCCTGCATTCCCCTGGATGTCTAGTTTAAAAAAATGTACAGGTTTGCTTGGTTTCCCTAGGTGCTGGCTGAGCTAGGGTCCAAAATCCACAGCAAGGCACATTGCAAAAAAAGGGTCAGTTTTCACTGTAAAAATGTGATGTGTCCATGTTGCATTTTGGGCCATTTCCTGTGTCGACCACTAGGCCTACACACACAAGTGAGGTACCATTTTTATTGGGATGCTTGGAGGAACACAGAATAGTAGAACAAGTGTTATTAGCAATTGACTTTCTATGCATTTCTGCCCAATTCACATGCTAGTACGGGTACCCACACTTTTGGAGATGTGCAAATAACCACTACTTCTAAACTCTATATTTTGTTCCCATTTCGGAAATACATAGATTTCCTTGATACCTATTTTTCACTGTTTATATTTTATCAAAGAAATTGCTATATAGCCGGTACACAATGAAAAACCATTGCAAGGTGCAGCTCAGTTATTGTCTCTGGGTAAGTTGTGTTCTTGTTGAACCTACAAGTCTTATATATCCCTGCAACCAAATGTGTCCAGCGGACATAATGGTATATTTGTTTAAGAAATCTGCAATACTTAGAACAAGTTACAGGTGAACATATTTGCACAAATGGCTGGGTTTTTTTCAACTTAATTTCAATATTTTTTTATTTCAACTGTTAGGTTCCACAGGAAAACCTTGAAGGATCTACACAAATCACCCCTTGCTGAATTAAGAATGTTGTCTACTTTTTGGAAATGTATAGCTTTCCGGGATCCATCATTGTTTTTATACCCTTTTCTACCACTAACTGGAAGGAGGTTGAAAGCTCAAAAATAGGGAAAATAGGCTATGTCCCAGTAAAATGCCAAAACTGTGTAGAAAATGTTGGTTTTCTGACAAAAGTCTGCCTGTTCCTGAAAGCTGGGAAGATTGTGATCTCAGCACCACAAACCCTTTGTTGATACCAAATGCAGGAAAAAAAACAGATGCTTTCTTCTGCAGAACTTTTTTCCCATTTTTCCAAAAAAAACAAAATGTAGCTGTATTTTGTTTCATTTTGTGGTCCCTCCAGGTGAATCCATAAACCCTGGGTATCTTTAGAATCCTCATGATGTTGGAAGAAAAGGATGCAAATTTGACGTGGATACCTTATGTGGACAAAAAGTTACAGGGGCATAAGCGCAAACTACCCCAAATAGCCAAGAAAATGCTTAGGACAGGAGGGCGAAAGGCCTAGCAGGGAAGTTAATACCTAGCCTATCACCACTGTCTTATATACATTGGGCCATATTTATGACCCGGATTTGTTTTACTCTTGCACCATGCAACGTGGTGCAAGAGCGATGCAACCCTTAAGTCAGAGTTTTGAAGCCACACAAAGCTACTATGTGGGGCTTTGAGTGGTTCCAAAACTCTGGAGTAACGCAGCGCAAATTGCTGCATTGCATTACTCTGTCCTGGGTAGGCATTCCATGGGGGCTGAGTGGGTGTTCTCACGAAACTCCCATGGCTTTTGACGCATTCCCAGATTTACAAGATCTATTAAATCTGGGAATGGGTCAAAAAGATATGCCTCCTCATGTGAGGCGTAACGAGGAGAAGTATCTTTATTTCTCCTTGTTACTGCCTTTTTCTATGTGTGCTGCATTCTGCAACACACATAGAAAGAGCAAAACATCTCACTGGATTGTTTTGTGCAGGAAGGTGTTCATTCCTGCACATAAACAATCCTGCGTGCAATGCAGGCACCCATGCACCATGGTGCAAGGGTGCCCTGTGTTGCAGGCAGGATTGTTTTGGGCAAGAAGGTGTCCCTTCCTGCACAAAAGCAATCCTGCCTGCAATGCAGGCACCCTTGCACCATTGTGCAAGGGTGTGTGCGTGCAGGCAGGATTGTTTTTGTGCAGGAAAGTGTTCCTTTCTGCACAAAAACAATCCTGCATGCAACGCAGGCAGCCTTGGACCATAGTGCAAGGCCACCTGCGTTGGAGCTAGGCTGCTAAAAGGGCACCAGCACAGGGGGAAAAGCCAGGAATGTGCCGTATGCCTCAAATACGGCGCTGTCCTGCCCTCTCCCAGTGACGCAGTGCAGTACAGCAAGGTGATCCTTGCTGCACAAAAACAATACTGTATGCAACGCAGCCACACTTGCACCATGGTGTAAGGGTGCCTACGTTGGTGCTAGGCTGCCAAAAGGGCCCCAGCACAGGGGGAAAAGTCAGGAATGCGCTGTATGCCTCAAATATGGCTCATTCCTGCCCTTTCCCAGTGACGCAGTGCAGCGCAGCAAGATGACTTGGTGCGCTGCTCTGCACCACTATTTCATTAATATGCCCATTGTGTGCATTATGGATAAATCAAAGTCGTTTTTGAAGATATGAAAAATTCTATCTGTTTGCTTCCTGTAAGAGGATGCAATAATGATTGACAAATAAATAGTAATATATAGTTTTAAACTCCTTCAGGAGATTTCAGATTCAGAACTTAAATTTATCAACGTCGGTTTCTCCCAGAAACAATATTGTATCCTTAGAGTAGTTCTCTGTGATTGTATTCCGTTTCTCTCCAAAACACAGTTGAAGGACCAATGACAGGGTTAAAGGTTTAATAAGAACTGGAGTCAAGGTCCTGGCTGCAACAACATAGTATCTCCCTTGCCTAGCATAGATCGCATGCACCATTTATGAAACATCTACCCAACGCATTAAAAATGGTTGCTGTCATTTCCAAACAAAATCTGAGACGTCACTAGAATCTTGGGAAATATAGAGGCATATTTACAAGGAGCTTGCACCGCCACTGCGTTATATTTTTTGACATCACACACCATCACAGACTTGTATGCACTTGCATTGTACTTTCACACAATATGTGACACATACATAGGCATAGTGGTACACATAAGTACACTATGCCCACTTGTATGCCTGACATCCAAGACAAATGTAATAGAGTGTAAGGTGAGTTTTTTACCTTTTCACACTCTATTACATTGGTCCCCAGACATGAGGTTACTAGCGTCAGTCAAAACTGACGCATCGCCTTTGATTTCTGACGCATTGCTGTAGTTATGTCAGTCTTATGACCAACTACAGCAATGCGCCACTTTTGGGCCGGATGCCTTACGGTATCCTACCCACAGATGAGTCAGAATTTCTGACTCATCCTTGGGGCCTTGCGCCATGGAGCGCCATATTGTAAATATGGCACATCCATGGCATTGTAAGGTTTTTTCACCCAGGCGCAAGAAATTTTGATGCATCGCTGCCTTGGTGCAGCAATGCGTCATTTGTTATGTTATGTTATTTAATCTTATAAGGCGCACAGCTACCCGAAGGTTTCCCGGCGCCGCCTGACAGGAACAGAAAAAAAGAAAGATAACAGAAAAAAGAAAAATTATCTATTGATTGAACAGCCAAGTTTTTAAACACTTGCGAAAATTCCCATATACGGTTTCATTCCGAAGTGACATGGGGAGGGAATTCCACATAGAGGGACCTAGGCAAGAAAAGGACCGACCACCCATTCGCGACAGTCTGGTCCTAGGGACCGAAAATGTAGCCTGCGTGGAGGAACGAAGAAGGCGCGATGGTAAGTAAGGGTGGACTAAAGCATTCAGGTACTGAGGTGCCTTGCCAGATTTGATCTTGAACATATAACTCAGGGCTTTGAATTTAATATGATTCTCAACCCTGAGCCAATGAAGGTCACGAAGAGAACCTGAGATGGAGGCCGTTTTGGGAACCTGGCAACGCAGTCTAGCAGCCGCATTCTGCACCACCTGCAATTTGCGTATCACATCCTTATTAACTCCTAGATACAGAATGTTGCCGTAATCCAGTCTAGAAGTGACAAGAGCCTGGACCACGGTTTTTTGAGTGGAGCAGGGCAACATCCAAAGGATTTTCTTGAGCAATTTAAGGATGGTGAAGCAGGTCGAGTCCACTTTCACCGCTTGTTGCTTCATTGATAGCTGGTCATCAATGATAAAGCCTAAATTACGGACCAGATGAGTAGGCTGGGGTAGAGCACCCATTTCAGAAGGCCAGTGTTGAGGTCCCCAGAGATCTCTATTCTTCCCCAAAATCAACACTTCCGTCTTTTCGCTGTTAAGCTTAAGCAAGTTGGCTTGCATCCAACATGCAATATTCCTCAACCCAGACTGGAGAGATGATGACTTAGACGCCCTTTCAGCAGAAAGAGAGAAAATTATCTGGGTGTCGTCGGCGTAGGAGAAAAGGGACAACCCAGCATCTTCGGAAATAGCCGCCAGAGGCCTGACGTAAACATTAAATAATAAAGGGCTGAGAATGGAGCCCTGAGGTACCCCATAAGGTGATAAGTGTGTTTTAGAACTGGCCGTGGGAGAAAAGAACTGGAACGTAGGGTCTGTCAAAAAATCAACAAGCCAATTGAGTGCAGAACCAACAACACCCAGTGATTGCAAGGCTTTCAGTAACACGGTGTGAGATACCGTGTCGAAAGCGGCACTCAAATCAAGTAATATAAGTGCCACAGTGTCTCCAGTATCCAAGCGGTTTCGTCGCATTTCTGTGACTCCAAGAAGAGTAGTTTCTGTCGAGAAACCTGCTCTGAAACCGGAATGTGAGGGATGCAGAAAATTTTGGGATTCAACAAAGTGAGCCAGTTGTAGATTAATATGTTTTTCCAAGATTTTGAAAAGGCCGGAAGTAAAGAAATAGGCCGAAAATTAGACAGTTGCGCAGGGTCAGCATTGGCATTTTTTAAGAGTGGAAGGACCATGGCGTTTCCATTCAGGTGGGACAATTGCTTCCTGTAAGGAAGGATTGAGCAGCTCCATAATTAACTTCAGGGAAGGCCGCTCAAGCTTCTGCAGCACAGCAATGGGGAGAGGATCCCTGGGAGAGCCGGATTTAAGGCTGTCTAAGAGCCGCATAAAAGAGTTTATATCTAGGAGCGACCAAGTTTCCAATTTGTTGGTGGGTTCAGTAGTCATACAGTCCAGCGGTTCAGTACTTCTAGTTGTTAAAGAAGAGTTCTTAGTTTGCTGTGTGGTGTTAACTGGCTTAAAATCATTCAATGCAGAGTATATTTTTTAACTTTACTAAGAAAAACTTAGCAAGATCCTCACATTGTGATGCAGTAAGAACAGGGGGTGGATTGACTAGCTGCACCAGACAGTTCTTTGACTAACTTAAACAAAGTCTTCGAACTATTCTGCGCATTAGAGATGGTAGAGGTCACATATTCAGCTCGAGCAGCATTACAGAGAGAATGGTAGTCTCTTTTTGCCATTTTATATGCGAGTTTGGATTCTGGTGCATGGTTCTTCCTCCAGCGTCTTTCTAACGCTTTACATTTACTTTTCTCCATTTTTAACCTCTCGGAAAACCAAGGGGCAGGGGGACGGTGATTGTTCACCTTCTTAATAGAAGGCGGGAGACAAGCATCAATGGATTTTAAAATCCAATATTGGATGGCATCCAAATCTGCCATAGAGATTTGATTAAATGTAGGGGCGTTCTTAGATAAGAGCTTGTTAAAAGCTTCAATATCCAATTTCCCCCAATTTCTTGATTTGGACTTAATACCTAAAACGGCCGTGGATGAGCTCGACAGATCTTTTTTGACCCGGAAGCCGACCAAAAAGTGATCTGACCAGAGTACTGGAAGAGGTGGGGGGCAAAGAATATTGGACAAATTGGAAAAAATGGGGTCCAATAGATGGTCAGCCACGTGAGTAGAGCCCGAATCACAGAGCAGAATATTCATTGCTGCCAGGTCGGTGATAAATGTAATGCTAATCACACATGTCGGGTCATCGAAATGAAGATTCAAGTCGCCCAAGATGGTGAAATTGGCGGCGTCCAGAAGATAGGGAGTGATTAGATCAGGAAATGATACAGCCCATGGCCCAGCAGGCCCAGGGGGGCGATAGAGCAGAATGCCTGAGAATGTAAACTGGGGGGGTCAAGGCAAGTTTAAATAAAGTGGCCTCACAGCCCCTGAAGGGTAAATCATCGAATTTACACATGTATGAGTTGTTGTAAATAACCGCAATGCCTCCCCCCATTTTGACTCCCCTATCTTTCCTAACTATCGCGTAGTTAGAAGACAAGGCAAACGCTACATCAGGGCCAGAGCTCCCATGCAGCCATGTTTCTGTGAGAAAAATAGCATCAGGCTGCTCACTTATCAGGAGGTCAAAAATATCCGCCTTATGCTTAGGAAGCGAGCGGCAATTAATATTAAAAAAGGTAAATTCCCTGTTGAGTGAATTGCTGCTTTTTAAGAAAAAGTTGTCCTGTACATTATTATTCACGGGAATAGTAATTAAAGAACTGTGGGGCATATTAGCAAGAAGCTCGTTAAAATTATCGCCGTTTTAGCGACAGGAAACTGCCGCTAAAGCGGCGATAAGGGGCTTAATAATATGCGCTATAGAATTCCAATAGTAGCCCAGGTTAGATGTCCTGCACATCTAACCTGGGCTTCTATTGGAATTCTATAGCGCATATTATTAAGTCCCTTATCGCCGCTTTAGCGGCAGTTTCCTGCCGCTAAAACGGCGATAATTTTAACGAGCTTCTTGCTAATATGGCCCTGTGTTCTTTATGAGACTGTGTATCGAATGCAAAGCTGCAACAGGTACAACTAGAACCAGTAGTCTCCGGATTGATTAACATACAATCAGGGCGCGGCATACTGCGGATTTCCTGCAACTGTTTGTAGGAATAGCTAATTGTATTCCTCTTAATCGGACCAGGGGTCATGGCCCCTGGACCCGTTCGGGCGCGGACGGGCGCAGACGGGCTTGCCTTAGGTGCGCCCGCTGCGCGTCCGATCTGTGGCCATTAAGTAAGGTTGTGGCAGGACGGCGTGCAGCGACTAGAGCGCTGACCAGAAAGAGTGCGTGGCAAGAACAAAATGGCCACCCGGGGATGAACAAGCCCCGTAAAGTGCAAGTAGGAGATAGTGGAGTATAACACACTCCAATGAGCAGTAAGGTGCAAGAATAGCAGCAATATCAGTTAAAAGCCCACAACAACAAAAAATAAGTACAATTCATACAGAGCACAAGGTGTAACGAAAAAGGTTAAAATACAGTTAAAAGGTGAACCTTACAGGTGCTGCACGTCCGTTCTCTGCCCGTTAAATAGGGTTGTGGCAGGACGGCGTGCAGCGACTAGAGCGCTGACCAGAAAGAGCGCGTGGCAAGAACAAAATGGCCACCCGGGGACGAACAAGCCCCGTAAACTGCAAGTAGGAGATAGTGGAGTATAACACACGCCAATGAGCAGTAAGGTGCAAGAATAGCAGCAATATCAATTAAAAGCCCACAACAACAAAAAATAAGTACAATTCATACAGAGCACAAGGTGTAACGAAAAAGGTTAAAATACAGTTAAAAGGTGAACCTTACAGGCGCTGCACGTGCGTTCTCTGCCCGTTAAATAGGGTTGTGGCAGGACGGCGTGCAGCGACTAGAGCGCTGACCAGAAAGAGCGCGTGGCAAGAACAAAATGGCCACCCGTGGACGAACAAGCCCCGTAAAGTGCAAGTAGGAGATAGTGGAGTATAACACACTCCAATGAGCAGTAAGGTGCAAGAATAGCAGCAATATCAGTTAAAAGCCCACAACAACAAAAAATAAGTACATTTCATACAGAGCACAAGGTGTAATGAAAAAGGTTAAAATACAGTTAAAAGGTGAACCTTTCTTGTAAATATGCCCCATAGTTTGTTTTCGGACTCGGGCGTAGTGGGTTCACCAAGCATCTCGGACGTTTATTGAGCACCGCCAGCCCTTCTTTCCTTTGAATGTGCTCGACACAGAGCCACAGACCCTGACAGTATTCCATTCATGTTATAAGCCAGTTTAAGAAAGCATTCTTGTGAAACAGCATGTTGTGGTGGATTGTGCCATTAGGACGAAGCGTACCTTTGCAGAGGTCTCAAGCAACAGAGTGTGCCATTTTGGGGAAGCGTACCTGCAAGGAGGTCTGAAACAACAGAGTGTGCCATTATGAGGAAGCGTACCTGCACAGAGGTCTGAAGCAGCAGTGTGCCATTATGAGGAAGCATACCTGCACAGAGGTCTGAAGCAACAGTGTGCCATTATGAGGAAGCGAACCTGCACAGAGGTCTGAAGCAGCAATGTGCCATTATGAGGAAGCGTACCTGCACTAAGGTCTGAAGCAAGAGTGTGCCATTATGAGGAAGCGTACCTGCACAGAGGTCTGAAGCAGCAGTGTGCCATTATGAGGAAGCATACCTGCACAGAGGTCTGAAGCAAGAGTGTGCCATTATGAGGAAGTGTACCTGCACAGAGGTCTGAAGCAGCAGTGTGCCATTATGAAGAAGCGTACCTGCACAGAGGTCTGAAGCAGCAGTGTGCCATTATGAGGAAGCGTACCTGCACAGAGGTCTGAGGCAAGAGTGTGCCATTATGAGGAAGCGTACCTGCACAGAGGTCTGAAGCAGCAGTGTGCCATTATGAGAAAGCGTACCTGCACAGAGGTCTGAAGCAACAGAGTGTACCATTATGAAGAAGCGTACCTGCACAGAGATCTGAAGCAGCAGTGTGCCATTATGAGGAAGCGTACCTTCACAGAGGTCTGAAGCAACAGAGTGTGCCATTATGAGGAAGCGTACCTGCACAGAGATCTGAAGCAGCAGTGTGCCATTATGAGGAAGCATACCTGCACAGAGGTCTGAAGCAAGAGTGTGCCATTATGAGGAAGCGTACCTGCACAGAGGTGTGAAGCAGCAGTGTGCCATTGTGAGGAAGCGTACCTGCACAGAGGTCTGAAGCAACAGAGTGTGCCATTATGAGGAAGCGTACCTGCACAGAGGTCTGAAGCAACAGAGTGTGCCATTGTGAGGAAGCGTACATGCACAGAGGTATGAAGCAACAGAGTGTGCCATTATGAGGAAGCGTACCTGCACAGAGGTCTAAAGCAACAGAGTGTGCCATTGTGAGGAAGCGTACCTGCACAGAGGTCTGAAGCAACAGAGTGTGCCATTATGAGGAAGCGTACCTGCACAGAGGTCTGAAGCAACAGAGTGTGCCATTGTGAGGTAACGTTTTTGGAGTGAACGCATGATGTGATGGAGTATGTAATGATGAGAAAGCAGTCATGTGAAGTAGCATGCTGTGATTGAGAATGCAATTATGAAGAAAAGCTCCTTGACAGCATAAAGTGCTGGAGTTTGTTATCATGAGAAAGCTTTCCACCGCGAATGGCATTTTGTGATGGGGTCTGCTGTAATGAGAATGCTTTCCTTGGCTTGATAGGACCAGGTACACCATTGTTGGAAAACTTTCCTGTGACTGACTGAGGGCTCTGCAGCTGGCAACTATTTGTCTATGGGGCACTTATGAGAGCAATTCCATTTTTTACAGTAGGTAAATACCACTTAGCCTGTGTTCCGTGAATTTGGGAGGATGAATTAAAGCAAACCAGTTGCTTTCATTTCAAGACATCACATGATTGCAGTGGCACCCACGTTTGTCTACTGCTGATAAAGTTGCTGAATGTGAGCTCCATTTACACTTGCACACTTGGAAGCACCTTCTAAACTGCTGTGTGTATGAGGTTAGGCTGTGATCCGCAGACACTGAATGACTTTTGGTTTCAGATTGATCTGTGCATTCAGCTGCTGTTTCTGTGTCTTTCCGTGATCTACCCAGCCAATCCCTCCTCAGGATGCATGCAACTGGCATGTTTTGGGTCTCCATATTTTGAGTTTCTGAAAGTTCAAAGATCAATTACAGAAGTCACTATTTGTTGACTTTTCACAAAACTGAAATCTCGATTCACTTCACCTAGTGCGTGAAGTATGACATTGTTTTGTAGTCACAAACCCTGCTATTTGTATAATCACAGCCACTGTGACCACACAACAGTGAGTCCCAATGTACCTTAGCCACTTTATGAGTTGGACTTTTTTTCCAACTCGTTCAATACATTATTTAGCTCATTCTGAATCAAAAAAAGGAGGGGCGTGAAAGGAGCATCCCTCAGCTGTTCGGGGTTCACAACTGTTAGCGCGCAAACCTGTCATTTCATAACCTAACCAAGGGCGGGGCAACAGCTTGGACCGGGAGCAGTGTAGTCCCTATACGGACTTTGATGCTTTGATGCTCCCCGACTGGACTGGTCTCTTGGGCCAGAAACCAGAATCAGAACTGTAGCATTCCACTAAGACAGACACGGGTCACGATTTAAGGAGTTTTAGATAAAGTCCTGTTAAGCAAAATACTTGAAGTGTCTCAAAAGCATGATTAGCAATAGAGAATATAAATCATAAGTACAGAGAACTCAGTGCAGTTCAATGCAAAATCCAGCAAAGATTTGCCTTTACGAAGTGGGGAATGGGGTATCCTAGTTACAGAGGAAGAGCACATCATTTGATAGGACCTTAGACAAAAGATTTCATACATTACTAAGCAAGTACAACGGTTCTCGGGATATGCACCAATAAGGAACACGCAAGAAGAAACATTTTACTACAGAATACATTTGAAGATTCTCTCATAATACTACCACTACATTGAATACAGTCGCTCTCACAGTTTATTCAAGCACTTTAGTCAACACATCGTATAAGCAATTGCCTGGAACAGTTGGGATGTCCTTGGTTGAGTACAACTTGGTGAGGCGCTCCTGGAAGCACTCAATGTCTTCTAGTTTGAAGATTGTAATTCTTTATTTAGCCGAGACAAAACAACAACAATAATCACGTGGTGTGGTACAGCATTACTTCGAAAATGGAAGACCATACATCTTAGGTTATGTTAGAGCAAGTTTGATTTCAAGCATTTTAGAAGCACAAAGGAGAAACAACATTCACAACATGAAATATATTATTGATGTGTGACTGCAACTATGGTTGCAAACCATTGAAACATTTCTGACTCCCAGGTTGAGGTTGGGAACTGATTTGAAATGGGGAAGCTTCCGCTTTGGGAATCAAGTCTGGCAGGCTCGTGGAAGCAGGAAAGGTTCCTGGGGATCACTGCCTGCTCCCCAAATTGTGTTTTCAAATAAGAAACTTTTTTTGTTAAAAGCAGCATCTTCCCTTTAACTGACACGCGCTGCGTTAAAAATGTTTCCCATTTGAGAATGCCAAAACATGGACAGATGTCTGCTGACTCTGCGGGCCTCCATCTCCTGTACTCTCAGCCAATCACAGTGTGTTGCAAATTGCAACCTGTCTAATTAATAATTCTTATTAATAATTTGTAGTGTGACCTATAGGTCACATTGCAGTTTGCACATCCTGGTTTGTGAACATTGGTTAGTACATCGAGCCCTCTGTTTTTCTGATTTGTTGAGCAGGATGATCACTGGTATGGTGCTTTTTTAAACATCTGGTTGTATGTGTGATGTGATGGAATGGGTTGTGCTTATACATCCATGTTTGTGTCATGCTCCCAAACATACTTTACTTAAATAGGTCCTAGAAAGTATTGTCCTCTTCAATTCTTTTTTTGGTGTTTTTCTTTGGCAGACCTCGACTAGTTGTGCTTTCAAACTTGCTTTGCCCACGTTCCATAATATTAATTGTTTCTCATGTTATTAACAAAGAAAACATGACACACAACAGTACAATTTTACTCTCAAGTGCTAGAAGTGTCTGTTTTAACCTTTGTCTGCATTGTCTTACGACTCTGTTAACAAAAACAACTGTTTCCTCAACGATGTGAGCTGTACCTGGTGTCTTTGTTTGAAATCATAATTTATTGTTGGGTATTTTGCGGCTGTCATTTAATCCCACCGAGGAGGTGTTTTTGAGGCAGACGTCTGTATTTTGTTGTCACTATACTGACGCTGAAGGGAGCGAGAGCACCTGCTGAACCAGAATTAAGCAGATCTGTTTACCTCCTGTCTGTTTTTGTTTTGCATATTGTCTTCAGCAATGATACCTGGTGCGTATAAATGGGACGCTGACGGAGGTACCTGCGCCCACAGAACCCATCTGCAAACCTCAGGTATGTGACATATTTTGCCGTGGAACTTATTTGCCCTGGCAGAAGAATTAGATGACAGCCAATAAGAAACGGTAATATAAAAACCTTATTTTTAGTGTCAGCCAATAACTGTGAACTTTACAGCTTAATTTAGAAAAAGTAAGTAATGAAAAGTATTTTTATCATCATTATTTTAACATTAATAATTTTATTTAAGGTATACTTTCCCTACCAAAATTGCTATGTATTGCCTGTAGGCCGACAACAAAACTATCACATTTCACTGTGTACCATGTCTTAACACTTTCCCTTACAGCTGTAGTTTGAAATATATGTAACAAAAATAAGAAACGCAGCATTAATCTGTGCAGGTCAGCAGCAGCCCTGTATTTTGACAGTAGGATGCGGTGTTTGACACTAATGATTTAGAAGCCTCCCTAGAGTTTAAAAATGGCGTTTAATTAGCTTTCTATCCACCGCCGAAGGCTGTGTGTTTAAACCGCCTCCCTGCTCTGCTCTGCTCGTTTGCGCAATACATCATTGCTGGCTGGCACCAATAGCGGTCGTAAATAGTTTGTTTTCTTCAGTGTTATGCTGTTAAGTAGGATTGATGAAACATAATGTAAATACATCATTGATTGAAGTTTCAAGGAAAACTTACTTCCTCTGGGGATTATTTTTATTTTCTCTGTACAGTGGCGACAGAATACAGAATCCATTGAGAAGAAAAAAGGGATTCACTGTTGAAGTCAGAAAGGTAAATATTTCCAATTAAAATATTTCCTCATGGAGGACGTGCAAGTTAACAAGGATCTAACCTAGTTATTACCTGGGGTGTTCTTACGGTGTCGCCAGGGGCAGCGGTTCTTTGTGGACCCTGGGAACCCAGCTGGGGAATGAGCGCCCTCCCAAGCCTTCAGTGCCTGTAGAAACCTGCAGGGAACTGAGGTCCCAGCCGGGCGCTGCTCCTTCTACGGCACAGACATGTTTCTGCTGCACAAGCAGTGCTTTCCCAGGGCTTGCAGTTTTCTGACGGCCGCATTCAGGCCGGATTTACTAAGCCCTTGCGTTACCCTTGCGTGATGCAAAGCGCTGCAAAGTCTTAAGTGTTATTTACGACCTTGCGTGGGTCTGCGTGACTGAGTAAATTCAGAGTAACACAAGCAGAAAGCGCTGGCTTGCGTTACTCTGCGTTGGGAAGGCGTTCCATGGGTGGAGTGTGGCCATTCCCCGGCGTCCACCCCTGTATTTTGGAGCATACCCAGATTTACTAAAGGTAGTGAAGTCCTAGTGTGATGTTAAAAGATGGCTGGAGGGGGAAATAGTAGGTTTAATAAGGAATAACCCCTCTGTCATCAATAAAAAAACAGAAGATTGTGCTGCTTGAGGGTGATAATGACCCCCAGTCGCTAGACAAGTCCACCCCCGGTCGCTAGACAAGTCCACTTGTCTAGCTACCAGGGGTCATTATCACCCTCAAGCAGCACAATCTTCTGGTTATTTATTGATGACAGAGGGGTTATTCGTTATTTAACCTACTATTTTCCCCTCCAGCCATCTTTTAACATCACACTAGGACACCACACCTACTCAGACCCGCACACACCCTTACGGCTTTATTATTCAAAAGATCTCGGAAAAAGTGAGCCTTCGGGGGACCCGTAGGGCATTACAGTGCCGGTCCATCGAGGAGCACCGCCTAATGATGAAGCATGACATCCTTCGGGGTGTCTCAGGTCACCAAGATAAGGACACACTGTTCCAGGCATTGTATTAAGAGAACGACTCTCTCTACTCCTCCGTCTATCACACTTTTTCCATAGGAACTGTGACTCCCCCGAGCAACGATTCCACTTTACATCACACACACATTCCACAGAGAAAAATCAATCATACATGTGTAAATCTGTGTATAGGAAATGTTCCATAAGACAGAGGTCTACAAGGTGTAGGAGTCACATGTCATCCGTACTGGTAGGCAGTAAAGTTTAAGAGTGCTTGCTCTGTAGGAGCACACACTCGGAATTTAAAACGTAACACCATGGTTGGGGGGGTGTTTATTATTAAGAATTGATTTCTACCCAAATGAACACTTTTTGCAACATGAGGATAATGAAAGACTTGGGAAAAAATCATAACGCACTAATATATAGTTTGTATGCAGCTCTTTGATGACAGTTAATAAGTCACTTTTCTATGTTAGGGTTTTAACTTATAAACTGCAAGTAGCAAAAGGATTTCTCTGACAAAAGCAGTAACCCACTGACCTATTTAAATTATATGCACTTTGTGATCAGCATTGTATACGTTCTTTGCAGTAGGCATAATAACCCTCTGCGCTACATTATGATGAGTCAAAACTTCCACTAGAGAAAACTCTGATCTCTCTCCAGGAAGAACATTAATCACCTGAGTTATCGTGACATTTTTATTGTTGCCTGAAAATTGCTGGAGGCTAGGAACATGGCAGCAGGTGCTTTTAAAACCAGAATACACTTGCAAACAGGTGCCCCCACCTGAAGTCAGCGGGTGCGGTGGCACCGCCCTAGAGCCAACCCTGGCCAGATGAAGCGCAAACCCTGGCCAGCAAAGCCACGCAATGTTTTCTGTCTTCTAATAAAGTGAAGTATCTGCACATGGCAGGACACAAATCAGGATTTCTGATCACCAGATGGCACATGGGTGGGAAATCCTACAGCAGTGTCTGCAATGCAGCAACCACTCCCAGTGCAGGAGGGGAGGGGAGCCAACATTGTGAGGACCTGAGAAGGCTGGTGGGGCCCAGAAAGTGGCTCGGGTCTAGGTAAGAGGAGGGTTGGGAGCCACAGTGGCATGGAGAGCACGGGACCCACGTTTGGACATGCCCGTCGCACTTGGGGTGACAAATGCAAAAAGAACAATTTATGGACAGAATGCTGATCAATGTCATACATTCACCCCAGTACAGAGATCTTCTAAACTGGAATGGCGTGGCGTGTAAAACAATTATGGATTTAACCCAGATCTGTGCCTGGGGGTGAATGTTTGATTAATTCACCATTCCGTCCATCATCTGTTCTTTTTGCAATTGTTGCCCTAAGTGGGAGGGGTATGCCCAGATGTGGGTCCCGTGCTCGCTACGCCACCAGATTCAAGCTAACCGGGCTAATGAGGGGTGTTACCCCAAATCCGGTCCCAGGATGCTTGTTTCTGGTCCAAGGAGGACCTGGCTTGGCAGTTCATTCTGGACTGTTCCCATGAGGAGCAGGGTCAAGACTGATTTGCATATGGCTGGGTCTAAACTGGAATGGTGTGGCGTTCAAAAAAACGATGGATTTAACCCAGATCTGTGACTTGGAATGAATGTTTGATTAATTCAACATTCCGTCCATCATCTGTTCTTTTTGCATAAGTCGAGGATGGGCTCAGGGAGAGAGGTGCCAACACGTTGTTTTATATTTTTGTGTCTCTGTAGATACTTTAGCTGCCTCTGGTCACAGTGTTCTAGTAAATATCTTTTTAACACGGCCATTTGGTTATCCAAGGAGTGTTCATGTTAGCCCAGTAGCAGACCGATGCTGACATCTGCCTTTGAAAGGCACTCTAGGCCTCTGGGCTCTTTAACCTATGATTGTCTACGAGGAAAAAGGCAGAAAGCCAGGAACTGAATTTTATTTTACACTTCAGAAGTCTGACGATTGCCACCATGACATCTAATCATTATTGACTTTGTATTATATGTAAAGCGCTCTGATATCTTCTGGTCTAGCTAGCGCTATATAAAACTTATAAATAAATAAAATAATAATCATGGCCACCAGAATTATGCATTTCTATGGCTGCAGCGTTTTCGGCATGGTCATGGACTTTCTTTTCCTTAATTGCCCCATAACGCATAATCTGCTGCATAATTTGAAGATTTCACCAAAAATAAATTTTGTTCAAGCTCAAACGGATCAAAAGTTATTAAAAAAAACCTACACGTACTTCTGAGCAGTGGCAGATCCTTTGTAAAGCTTAAGTGGTCACTTTTCAGTTGCTGAATGCTGTAAGAAGGTGTGTACCTGGTACGAATGTGGTGCAACTTTGCCCAGACACTTAATAGCTGCTAAAATGTCAAAACAAAGAGCTACTGCTACCGAGTGCGTTGCATTATGACTCATAATTTTCCTTTCCTAGCTGCATCAATTAATCAAACTTGTCGCATAAGTTGCTCCTCAACTACTGCATAATTCCAGTGGCCATGCATATAACACTATCCATCATTGCAAGCTTTTCGTTTTGTGGGGCTTATAGTTTTGTTGTGAACTCTGCCATTAGGGGCTCAAATTCTCGGCATGCAAAGTGCTGTTGGCTACAATGCATGTTGTGCGTGACTGCAAGCTACTTGTCAGCTATGTTTTACATTTTTACACATACTTGTCAGCTATATTTGACATTTTTAAACATAAAAACATAAAAAACTGCTTATTTCACACATAAGACGAAAAGAAAACTCAGTACACACATTTTGTAAGGGTTCACTCTTTCATTCACATCATCTATTAAAACTAAGATTGGCAATGCAAATCGTTTTATCTTTTGTGTAGTGGAAATTTTGATACTGTGCTTCACAGCACAAGAAAGTTACAACCTGGGCAGCAGCAGGGCAATGTTCCCTAATACAGAATAAGCAAAAGATAGGTATTAGAAGCAGGAAGGATATTACACTGTTCTCTCACACATACAGAACACATACACAACAGAAAGATAATAAACTAAAGAGGGAGTGAGAGGAGTTGAATGACCATATTATGGGCAGCGTGAACAGAGATAAACATGCAAGAACTACAACAGTCCTGGAAGAAACAGCTAAAGATCCTGGGCCAGATGTACGACTGCTTTTTGCGGTCGCAAACAGGAAATCGGCCAGTTTGTGACCGCAAAATAGGTCTGCCCTTTGTACAAACCCTATTTTGCGAGTCGGTAACCTATTACCAACTCGCAAAATAGGGTTTGCAACTCACTATTAGTAAGGAGCGTGCCAAGGGTGTCCCTTCCTAATAGCGAGTCATACTTCAATGTACAAATGTTTTGTGACCGCAAATGCGGTCGCAAAACACTTGTAGTTTACCACCCAAAGCCAGTCGTAAAGGGGAAGGGGTACCTAGGGGACCCCTTCCCCTTTGCAACTGGCAGTGAAAACATTTTTAAGAGCAGGCAGTGGTCTCACGGACCACTGCCTACTCTTAAAAAAAATGAAACAGAAGCGTTTCATTTTTCTTTTTTAAATACAGTCGGTTTTCCTTTAAGGAAAACGGGCTGCATTTTTAAAAAAAAACTGCTTTATTTAAAAAGCAGTCACAGACATGGTGGTCTGCTGACCCCAGCAGGCCACCATCCCTGGGAGTGCTAGCCATTCACATTGGGGTCGCAAATTGCACCTGCCTCATGAATATTAATGAGACAGGCAATTTGCGACCCCATTAGGAATCGCAAACAGTGTCTGAGACACTGTTGTAAATTCAATTTTGCGTGTCGCAAAACAACGCAATTTGCGACTCACAAACTGTAAGGGTCATACATCTGACCCCTATGTATACATGCATGTACTCACATAGGATGATGAACCCTCCCCTACCTACTGTGGTATGCTTTATCAATGAGTTCAACATCTACATGCATAATTAGTGGGTTCTACATCTAGCACTAGGAAGCAACTTAGAACAGTAGTTCTCAACCTGTGGCCTGGAGACTACTGGGGCTCTATGACATCTAATCAGGGGGTCCGTGATTGCTTAGAAAAACAATTTTAATAGATTAATGAAGTGTATATACATAAAGAAGCAAAATGTAAAACTGAAAATTGTTAAACATTCTATTAATGTGAAGGAATTTAAAATTGGTGGCTAAAAATTAAGTTTGTATCCTCAAACTGATTAGTAGGATGGGTGGCCTCAATTGAATTAAAAAAAAACTCCAACCTTTCCATTAAAATTAAAATTGTGATTTTTTAAATATTTGTTTGTGAATAAAAGATTTCATATTTTGGGTATTTGTTTGATGAATGCTTGTTTCTGTATTTGTGCAGTGGCGACTCGCATAGGGCATGTTGCGTGGCGGAGGGCGTGCTGCGGGGCGGTGGGGCGGGGGAGGGGCAGGGTGGGGGTGTAGTAAACTCGGACATACGATGGAACGGAGGAACGTGCATTATTTTGAGGTTCAAATCATAAAAACTGGTTATTCCGGGGTTCTTAGATTCCAATAATGACTTAGTGAGGGTCCCCGGATTCCAATAATGATTCAGTGGGGGTCCCTGGATTTGAGTAATGATTAAGTGGGGATCCACAGAAGTGAAGCAGTTAAGAACCACTGTCCTAGAGCAGTATTGTTCACTGGTTGTACAGTTTCCAAGTTTTAAGTTTGTTAGTTTGGGTTAAGTTATGTTCCTCGAGTTGAAATCTATTTCTCTCTTTTTTAAACTAGGACCTCAATTGAAAATGTCTGTGGGTGAAACTCAGACATGTATTAAAATTGGATGTGGGTGAGCTCAGAATGTGTTTACTGGTGTCTCCCTACTTCAAGATTTAAAAGAGGAAGTTCGCGCAATGGACGCTACTTCTCTTTTCAGTTACCATGCTTTGACGCTTGAATATTGCCCCACGGGATAAAAGGTCTTGGTATCTCACGTTAAATATTGTGAAACAGTTCTTGATTCACAGGGCATGGTATGTAACTGCAATCAATAAATCTTTTTTTTTTTTTTTCATAAAATGGGGCAACAGCAGTGGAAACAACCCTACTTTGTAGAACAGGCACATCGTGAGCAGAAACAGTGTAAGATTCTGTCTGTCAGAGGACAGGTACATCTAGAGCTTTCTTTATGTTTATTTATTTTTATGTGATTATGTAAAATTGAAGAAAATGAAATGTCAGATGTTTTTTTAATAAGAATAAATATTTAATAAGAAAACATTTTTTTAAAGATTAGGTTGCATTCATAGTGGTTTCAGAATATATCTCCCTACAGGTATGAATTGAATGAATGTATGAGTAAAGTCATGAATGGACTAGGATTTTACTTGATTCGTTTCTTTCTCCTAAAGGAAAATTACTTTAAACTTGGTTGCTCACGCAATGGCAGTAGCAAAGCATGCTCCCCTCTCTTGCAAAAAGCAATAAGCGCAATCTTCCATTCCACACACAACAAATACAGAAGGGCAGACTAGTACAAGCTTTCATCACTCACAGAACATTCACATTCAAGGCATGCGTAACATACATACGATGTTTGGAGCAGGTACTCAACTCACTGTGAGGAATGTATAGGTGGATGAGTGAGTGAGTTTGTGAGTTTTGACACCATTCTCACTTACGTGATTTTCCACGTCAGCATGTTGAAAGTCCTGTGGCTGTCATTCAGAGACCGGCTATCCCTGCTGTAAACCCTGGTGTAATGTTCTGCAGTCTTACTGTTGTCACTTCCTTTACATCAAACTGCTGCTGTTCACAAGAACATTCATCATAGGATTGGACCTTGCTATACTAATACACTGATGTTCCTGACTCGTGGTACAAAAAGGGATGGAGACAGCGACATGTGCTCAGAATAGCCAGTTTAAAGAAACAAGCATCAATGCAATCGGTCTTATTTATGAAAGTTAGAGCTGTTGGCGTTGTAAATTATATTACTTTATACTTATCTTTTTTGTTTGTAGTGGAGTGAATGTATGGTTTTTTTGGTAGAATTATGTGGTTTGAATTTGAATTGTTAGTTGTGGAATTATGTGGGGTGGAATTGTGTGGGGTGGAATTGTGTGATGTGTAGTGGATTTGTGTATTGGAACTATGTGGTATGGTGAATTGATACAGGTGAGAGCTGTATAAAATAGAGTAAGATTAAGAGTGATAGGTTGCTTGTGTGGTGTCGAATTGTGTTGTGTGGAACTGTGTGGCATGGTGTGGAATTATGTGGAGTGTAAACATGTGGCATGTTGCGGAGTTGAATTTTGTTTAGTGTAAATATGTGTTTTGTAGCTGAGTGGATATAGGTGGAGTGTAATTATGTGGTGTGAAGTGTAATTATGTAGTTTGAAGTGTAATTATGTGTTGTGGAGTTATCTGGCCTTGAATTGTGTTGTGTGTAGTGTAATGGAATTATGTTGTATGGAGAGGTATTATGTGAAGTGGAATTATGTGGCATGGAGCGGAGTGGAAATTTGTGGAGTTGTATTTGATGGATTGTCATTATGTGGCATGTAGTGGAATGATGTGGAGTTGAACTGTGTGGTGTGGTATTATGAGATGTTGAAATAGTTTGTGTAGTGGAATTAGGTGGTGTACATTTGTGTGTAGATCAGTGTTTCGTAGTAAAATTAAGATATATTCTGCCATTCCAGCACATATAAAACCCTTATTCAAACAGAGCATGAAAGAAGAGAAAGGTCGGAAAAACGGCGAGTGAGAGAAGGAAGAAAGGCATACACACAGAGAGCAAAATGACTGCGAGGGAGAGAGAGAAAGGTGGGTGTGAAAGGCTCAGAATGGATATGAGGGAGGAATTGTGAGAAAGAGACAGATGGAGTGTGAGTGGTTGGCAGGGGCACCAACGATAGTGTGTGTGATATGAGTGAGAAAGTGGGAGGTAAGAATGAGATGGTGTATAAATGTCAGAGATTGAAAATGAGTAATAAAGAGTGTGAAAGAGAAAGATAAAAAGAGTGTGATGTTGAGCGGAAATGAAGAAAGTGTGTGAGAGATACAGTGAAACAGAAAAACAACAGTGAAGGAGAGATGTGAGTGTGTGAAATAAAAACCATGGTAGTGTAAGAGTGGAAATGAGGAAGAAAATGTATATGTGAAAAAGAAAGGAGGTACATGTGACAGACTAGAGTGTAAGAACTAGTGCGCGCGCATAGCAGCTGAACATACATGCCTTCCCTGTTGCCTCACTAAATACAGCTGCAGTACAGCTGAACCATTGTTTGTGGGCTTCCCCTGGCGGCATGAAAGCGGCCCGAGCTTCACACAAACAATGCCCAATAATTGCAAGTGCCATGGTAGTCAGCCGTAAAAATAAACCCAGGCCTGTTTTCACAGTTTACCCCCAAATCCGATCCAACACCAAATAACTGTGCCCCGCCCCTGCCCCAGTACACAGAGCAGCATAGTATTAAAATGTGAATAATGTGCACCTCCAAAATGAGAAAGAAGCCGCCAGAGTCTGAGGCACGGATACACTTCACTGAAGGCTGTAAACACCATTACACAGCCTTGCCATGAAGCATGTCCATGTCTCAGACAAGCTGTTTAATACCAAAGGGCTGAATGTATTCAGCTCTTTGGTAATAAACAGCTTGTCTAAGACATGGATGTGCTTCACAGCAAGGCTGCAGGGAGTGCTCGAGCCGAGCAGGAAATAACAGGGGCGGCTCCTCCACTAAGGCGGAGGAGCGTCGCCCCACTGCTCTTTGAGCAGGAAAATAAAAATTATAATAACGAAGTTATTATCATTTTATTTTTTGCAGGTTCGGGGCTGGGTTAAGGAGGGGCTGGAGGCACAGGTAGAGTAGTGGTTTGTGCACATTAGGTGCACATGACTGCTTGTCTGGCCGTCTGTGACCGGCCAGTCACGCGCACCTAGCATGTTCCTCACCAGGCTGCATTTCACAGCCTGGTCGGGAACATGCCCAGGCCCCCAGTTCCATCTAAGCACTGATTCACGGCACTCAGACCAATCACAACGCTGTATTGCAGAATTGTGATTGGCTTAGGGGACCTTCTGGTTCCCGGACTCACTAGAGAAGCAAGGAGAGATGGCCGACGGAAAAGGTAAGTGTTTTTTTTTATTATGCCCCCCCACAACCTCAACCTCCCCCCGCACCTCCAACCTCATTCTCTGCCAGCCGCTACTAGGAAATAAACAAAACAAGTAGCGCGGGACACTAAACCTATATGATCCATCTTAAAATAAGCATGCAACAGGGGCAGTCTCCAGGGCGTGACCAGACCAGCAAAAGGCGGGACAAAAGGTAAGGTATAAACCAATAAAAACAAAGGATTTTTGCAAAGCACATCAAGGAACCAATCAGAAGCCATGGGCATGGTGAATGCCCATACACTGGATACAGCATGTCTTGCAGAGCAGCGCATGCGCTGCTAGGCTCGACCTAAAAAATGGCAAAAACAAATAAACCCTCTATGCTGCTGTTTTGCCTTGTTAACCAGTAACACAATTTCCAACAAATACGAGCAAGATGGAAATATGAACATTGCATAACGCCGACCAAACTGCACTCAAAGGCCAAACAGACCACTCAGGGCCAAGAACTACAAATGGTGCCATAATATCTACAAGATGTTGTGTAATTGGTGAATGTTGCACTTCAAAAAAACATAGCACTACGTACCCTACACAACATGATTTCTATTTTCTTTCCATAAAGTTTAGTCAACTCTGAAAAATAATTTGGTTCTGCATTGCAGCATATTGTTTCCACTAACCATGACCATTTGGTCAGAAAGTGGGGTGGATTTCAACATTTGCACATAGTATAATTTGTGCCATTAACAGGCCAGTTTAGAATATTTTCCCTCGTGTTTTCGGTCGCTTCTTAACAGTTGCTTTAAAATTGCGAGTTTTACAGTTTTAACTTTAGTAAATCTGTGATTTCCCTTTATTGTTAATACATGTAATATTCTGCGTGGGCTTACAAGGAGAAAGCCGGAGTGAGCCTGGCGGCCTATAATTAGCTCCCATTAATGAGAACGTTAGCCTATTTACAGAGACAACATCGTGACACTTCCTTGGGAATGCGACATTAAACTGCAACCAGTCAGTGCATCCGCAGTCAGGATGGTGACAATAATAACGGGTAAAAACATAAATCGCACGAAGTAAAAGAGAAGAATTAGTAAAGCACGCCATTAAAAACTGAAAAAACGGTAGATAGAGAATAGATTAGGAAAAGATAATGGTTTTTTTAATAAAACATTGATAAAAAAGAAACTATACGTTCTTGCAAGTAGGTTACCTCTATCACTTTAAAATTTTAGTTGCCAGCGCTTAAGACAAATATGGTTTCTTCCTAGGGCATTGTACAATGCTTAGGGATAGACCTATCCTTTGAAGACTGTGGTCTTCAAAGCTGGCAACTATAAATGTGCTGGCATAATAAAGATATCAACTTTTCAAGAATGAATGCTGTCATTTTTTTTCAACAATAACTGAACTTTTTCTGAACAACATGATATACCCGTTACTTCTAGAAACAAGCATTTGCAGTGCAATAGGTCTCGCATTACTTAAATGTCGAGCTATTGACTTTGCAAATGGGAAAGAAATGCAGCATCTGCCTGCCTTTGATTTTTTATTTATTGACTTTTGTAGCGCTTTATATGTTTAAAGCTAAAGTGCGGTGTGCCACCATTGCTACAAAAGTCAACTAATAGAAAAAAAAACTTGTGCAGCGCCTTTTTTTGTTTATTTACTATTGTAGCAATCGTGGCACGCTGTGCTTTAGCTTTAGATGTTTAAAGCTAAAGCACGGCGTGTCTCCATTGCTATAAAAGTAAATAAATGGAAAAGAAATGCAGCGTTCGCCTGCCTTTGTTTTTTTGATTATTGACTTTTGTAGCAATGGCGGCACGCCGCGCTTTAGCTTTAGATGTTTAAAGCTAAAGCGCGGCGTGCCACCATTGCCACAAAAGTCAATGCAGTGTCGTGCAGGGGGGTGGGGCATGCAGGAGCAAACAATAAATACAATGCGTTATAGTCGGCAAAATTCCCAAATTACAATGCCATTGCCACAAAAGTCTGTGCAGTGTCGTGCAGGGGTGTGGGGCATGCTGGAGCGAACAATAAAAACAATGCGTTACGGTCAGTAAAGTTACCAAAATACAATGCATTACATCGGCCGGTCAGCAGCAGCGCAGGAAGGATGGCAGCAATGATGGGAGGGAGGGGGTGCGAGCATGGATGCAACAGATGGCCAGAGATGGCCAACCAAAACAAACAATTGGTGATGTCCGCTGGGACGGAACCAAGCACACAAAGGTGGAACAGATGGACAGTATTGACCAACCAGAGTAAAGGAATTAAGAAAAGCAGGCCCAGAGGATACAAAACCGCTGAGCGATAATAAGGGCCAGGGTTTGAATCCGGCATAATCAATTTCGATTTTGAAATTCCAGATTCCACATTTTCAATGTTAAAAATTCTGTTTTGTCTTTTAATTCAGTATGTTTCACCTTGGTACCACTTGGAGAGCTGAGACAGCGTTTTTAACGAGACAGTCGTTTCCGATTTCCTCCTTTCTGCCTCCTGAAGGCGACCTCGCCCACCGACACGCCCTCTCCACGAGGACGCTGCGCAAGCAGCCTTCTCGCTTTTACATTCCCAACTCAGAATAGCCAGCCTCATAGATTTTTATCCTACAGGGAGAGCAGCCTCATACAGAACCGCACGGGGGTCTTATTCGGAGCACAAATATGCCCTACAAGGTAAGGAGCCTGCTATAACCAACTGATATAGAATCAGAGTGCTCTGTATACTTTATCCTTTACAATACAATTGCCCCGCTTTTTATACATTGTTTATAATTTTAGATTATTGCCATCCTGATGATAGCCCATCCTAGTCGCTATTCCAGTTTAACTAAACAAGACCTTGTGGGGGATATTCTCAAGAACGGGCGATAATTATTGCCAACCTAGGTAATGCAATTTTACATAACGCCGTCTATCACGGGAAACTAACGCCGTGTTAACGGCGTATTCTCAACACGCCGGCAACAGGCGATAGTTTCCCGATAACGCGTCAAATGTCCGCGTTAAAATTACCGGGACGCCGATAAAAAAGGAAACCCGAACGTGAAAAAAGTGGCGATGGGCCCAACAGCGATAAAAATATCAGCGATAAGCAGCGCCAGGCTTGCTATTCCCACGTCAGGCGGGAAAAATCACCATAAAAGCTGCAAAACAATAAAAAATAAAAACAAAACCCAAACAACTGAGAAGCACCATGGAGGAAGCTGGAGCAACTACAGAGGCCAACCAGAACCCCACAAACCCCCCGGAGGACCAGCCAGGGACCTCGGGGAAGGAGAAGGGCAAGGAGAAGAAGAAGAGGAACCCGCGATTCAGTCCGCAGGAAAACAATATCCTGATTACGGAGGTGATAGAACACCACCAACAACTGTTCATCACCTCCACTGTGTCATTGGCAACTAAAAATGTAATATGACAGTCCATCTTGGCCAAGGTGAATGCAGTCGGAGTGAAGAGAAGGGAAGTGGACGACTGCAAGAAGCGCTGGAATGATGTGAAGCGCAAAACCAAGCTGAAACTCGCTAACAACCGGAAAGCAGCAATGCAGACTGGAGGTGGGAGTCCAGCGCCACAGCAGGAGCTGGATGAGATGGAGGAAATGGTGTCCACAGTCATCAGTGGGGAGAAGGTGGCAGGAGTTGGGGGACCGGACACTGCTCAACATGACCTGACCCAACAGCAACAGGGTGAGTAACGACCAGGGACTGGGGGACGGGGGAGATGGGCACAATGGCACACATGCACAATTAAATATAGCACAGTGCACACCCACAATGACTCTGCATCATGTCCCTGATCTCCTTGGCATACTGCAGCATACATAGAAACAGCAAGTAGGCCCCCGTCGACAATGTGCCCAGAGGGGGCCCTCCCCACACATCACTAATCTCACAACAAACCCATGCACATGTGTTGAACCCAGCAAAGCTGCGGGTCCGTGAGCCACACTGACAATGCAAGTGACACTGCATGACGATTAGCATGGCTGCAGTCCAATTATCATGACATGGTGCACGCCACGACACTGAGGTGGCTGAGTGTGGACCACATCCGTAAAGGAGCAGGTCACACTCTGACACATCCACGTGCACAAACAACCCCTGACGTCAACAAGAGATCTGCGGACAAACCATGCCCAAGAGTCCCAACTCCCACCAAGAGCCCAATTTACCCAAGTCTGCAACATCTCAGCACTGTATAAGCACAGAAGTGAAAGGCACACCGCCCGAAAGGGATAAGGGCCAGCAAAATCAGAGCTGCAGGGGCGACTCTCCCACAATGCAGCACACACACATAAGAATCAGAGCACATCAACATTGACAACAATGTGGTACAAACTGCAACACTTTCACAACAGAACAGAGGACACAACTGCTGCCGCTTGTGTGTAGAAACTGGCCAATCACATTTGGCATAGCAGGAAACTGTGAGATGATAATGTACAAGTACAACCCCACATCCCTGATGGTGTAGAAATGTCCACTGTCCCGCATCAAATAGGCATCTCCTCCCAAACAGTCACAATGTACATTGTCATGCAGTCTGTTTGTAAACTTGTCCAATGCGTGAACATACATGGAACACACTCTTAAACTGCATCTCCCCTTTACATCGCAGAGGGAGAATCAACACCTCCTGCAGAGCAGACCGTACATCTCTTCACTGATGATGAAGAAGACCTCCACACCATCGACACTGACGCCCTCCAACAGCTCGTGGACACCCTCAGCACCCCACTCCCAGGAGCAGGGCAGCCCAGCTGCATCGAGGAGATCCCACCCCCTGCACAGACCACACAGCAGGAAGCACCCACCACCACGGCTGTCTCCCAGGACCCCCACGACCAACACATGGCATTCCAACACCGTGTGTTAGAGGGCCAGAAGGAGATGGCTGATCAGGTGCGGGTGGGGTTCGACCTCATGGCAGCCAAACTAGTTGCCATACGTGGGTGTCTAAGTCCCATCAGGGACCACTTACAGTCCCTAACGGACACCCACAGTCCGCTCCATGCTCTCCAACAAGCCATGGCTGACATCGCTGGAGTCATGACTCTGAGACAAGAACAACTGTCTAGTCAGAGTGGCTCAAGCGATATCAGCCCGGAGTTGGAACAGATGCGGAAGATCATGGAGAACATGGAGCGGATGCAGGCGGAAAGAATGGCTGCCACGGCTGCACACCAGCGAGATGTAGCTGGGATCTTCCATGCCCTGCACATCCTCATCATGGCATTGCTGCCACAAGGCCTGGCGCAGATGAATGCTGCTGCTACTACTCCATCCACATCTCCGCCCCCTGATGTGTCAGTGCCTCACAGTGCGGCAGACAATCCACCTCGGGCCCCTGATGTGTCACTGCCACACAGTGCGGCAGACAATCCACCTCCGGCCCCTGATGTGTCAGTGCCACACAGTGCTGCAGACAAAACACCACCACCCACATGTGAGGCACATCACACATCAGAGGACGATGATGTGGATGATTCTGCCTTTGTGGTAAGAAGGAAGCAGTAGCATTCATCTCCGCCATATGGCCTGTTTCAGCTTGGTTCTGCCCTCTGCATCATGCCCTGGAATAACACCTTCCACTGTCCCCGATACACTCTGCGACACTCACCTTGGCCCTCGACTTGGACTGCCATATTTGGTTTGGTTACCAATGACACAGCAATCGGACTGCGGACTGAACTCTTTCTCTTTCGATGAACTTGTCAATCCCTAAAGGACTCTGGCTGGCCCTCCACGGGGCAACAATGTAAAGTGGGGTTTGCATGGCCATGTACTGGTCCAGCTTCAACACTCCACCGAATGTGATTAAAACATTCTAATTCACACAGATGTGTCATGTCTGTGATCAAGCAAGTATGAAAGTATGGATGAATGTAGGGGCAGTGATTCCAAAAAAAGGTACTCCCTGGGAACTGATATCAATGCGCATGTTTGACCGTGACCCAGATATGCAGTGAGATGACTGGGAATGTGTGAACTAGCTGTGGCCTCATTGCTCCGAAACAACAATCTCGCAATTTCCCAACTTAGCCCCACGTCAATGTAGGAAATAGGGCTGTGTGTAAAAAAGTCAAAGTTATGTGGATGCCACAGCTCGGAGCAATAATTTGTTTGAGTGTGCAGCGGTTGGACTCCTGGGATGGTCTGTGCGTAAGTGTGAAGGTCATTCCATGCAAGAGAACTGCGAGCAAGGACTTCTGTGTGTAGGGTGTGTATACGTTGGTCTTTGGTTAGCGCTGTGCGTAGTGTGGGAGTCGTCATCAGCTGCTATGGTATCTCTCAAGGGGTGCCGGGCGCATGCAATTCCAAGGTCGGAGGTGCAGATGTGCTACCGCCTTCTAGTTCAGACAAAGGAGCTTTCATCCCTAATGTTAGTTTGTCATCTGCTTGCATCCTGGAAATGTGATGTGGATTTTTTTGGGGGGGATGTCACTGCTTCGCCTTCCGGCACGGTTGAACCCTTACCAGCCATGTACGTGCCCTCATGGTCAATTTTGCATGCTCTGATGTAGCAGTGGTGTTTTGCTGCAGTCTGACAGTGATGGGTACAGGTAGCTGTGAGGAGGCGCGTGACTTCTCACCTTGCACCTATTAGCTGACACTGTTCACTACTATTGATGGATGACGTCCGTGTACACATGTGATCTGTACATGGCACATATGTCCAGGGGACACCTTGGTGTGTTCCACGCAAGGTATTCCTGCTGGCTTTTTGGCTGGTGTGCATCTCCCATGTTGCTGAGGTGTTCACTGTGCCCCCATCCCCCTTACGTCCATGTTGCTCATGTTGTGGGACTTGAGTCACAGGGTGCATCTTTGCATCAAGGTGGTTCATATTTGACCCCAAATGACACCCACAATTTCATATTTGACCCCAAATGACATCCGCAATTTCATATTTGACCCCAAAAGACACCCGAAATGTCATATTTGACCCCAAATGACACCCTGTTGTCTTGTTATGAACACCAATGACAGCCTTCATGTCATGTTTTTGTACACATGTGATACGCTGATGAGTGGGATTACGTACTACATTTGACACCCTGAAATGGCATTTCAAATTTGTGACACCCTAAACAGCCTCTCTGTACAGAGGTGACATACCCACCATCTATTTGCTATTTGTGAGATTGTTAGCACTTAATGTTGCACTTACACTTGTCAGAGTGATGTGCTAATGCAGAGGACTGACATGCACACAGGGAATGTGTGTTGCAATGAATTTATTTGCACATGCTGTTCATGTGATCATTTTGTACTGTTCCATGATTGCTAAGGACAGTCACAATGTGACGTGCTCATGCGAAGAAATTATTAATGATTGTGTTCCTTCGGGCTATTCCTGCTGCAGCTGCAGTGGGGTGTGGTCCACCTGCCTCATCTTCCTCATCATCTTCCGGTGCATCTGGCACTTGGATCCATGGGGCATTGGTGCGTACACATATGTTGTGCAATACACAACATACAATGATCATCTTGCACACTATTTCTGGGCTGTACAGGAGTCTTCCACCTGTGATATCCAGGCACCTGAAATGTGACTTTAACACGCCAAATGTGCGCTCAACAATGCCCCTGGTGCGTTTGTGGCCCACATTGTACTGCCTCTGGGCCGGGGTGTTCGGGGCTCGGAGGGGTGTCATCATCCACGGGCAGAGTGCATATCCTTGATCACCTGTGAGAGGTAAGTGAGATTAGTGTAAATTGGTGGTTCTGCATGCTGTGTTGGCAGACTTACAAGTTTTGTGGTGTGTGATTTGTGCAACTTTGGGATTCATGTTTGCCATGTATTGCTTCTGGCAAATGTGCGGGATCAATGTGTATTACATAGCCTCACAGCTGCTCCTCCCTCTCCCCGAGCCTATTTACTTGTGTGCGCTGCACGGTTGCATCACTTGCACTCCTACGGCACACCATTGTCATGCCTGTCTGCGCATGTCCGCAAGCCTGACAACAACACTGTAATGTTGGCCGTTGAAGGTGGGCGGCCACGTGTGTGTAGGCCTATGGTAAGGATAGGGCGGACACCGATGTAGAGTACAGGCCTGGCTGAACTCGCGCTGCGATTGAGGCTAGGCCTTTGGCTTATGCTGCGGCAATGAAGATACACACACAACAGTTGGCATGTATGAGCCAAGACCCCGAGCGGTCTTGCGCTCCTTTATTTATCCATTCGGGCGAGCCCACCCTCCGGGTGCATGCTACATTGCAACATTGTCGATTAAGGGCCGGGTGGCGCCGACACAACAACAGAGACACACGCCATAGTTACTTATATGGCCAGCCCAGAACTGAACCACGCCCAGAGCCCAGAGCCCAGAGCCCAGAACTGAACCACGCCCAGAGCCCCGGGCCATTTCTTCACACTCCTCACACGCCCACGCGTGCGCCGCCGCGAAGGGGCTGGGATGTCGTGCGCTTCGGAGTACGTCTCCAGATGTTCCACCCAGGCTTTCCAGCGGCCTGCCTGGGACGGAGGTGGCCCCGTGACTGTGAAGGGCTCCAGTGGCGTTACCGAGGACATGCTGTTGGCTGCTGGAGGCAGACTTGTGGGGTAGCCCCACGGGACGATGACTTGTGGTGCACAGAGGTAGTGGCTCCTGAGGCACTGCACGTGGCGATGACTTGCGGTGCACTGAGGTAGGCCCACCTGGAGAGCTGAGCGGGTGTGCAGCCTGCGATGATGCAGTAGGCCTGGAGGCTGGACGGTGACTTGTGGTGCACAGAGGTAGTGGCACCTGAGGCACTGCGTCCAGCACGGGCCTACCGCCACGTGGCGATGACTTGCGGTGCACTGAGGTAGGCCCACCTGAAGAGCTGAGCGGGTGTGCAGCCTGCGATGATGCAGTAGGCCTGGAGGTCCGGACTGGATTTGATTTGTGTGAGACCTGCTGGACCGCAGTGTAGGCCGGAGGGAGCAGTCAGCACACACAGAACTCCACGGTGCGGTGCCGCAGGGTGCGCTGGGGGCCTGTTGCACGGAAGCCAGCGATCGGCTGAGGAGGCTGCCAAGCTCCCGGGCCTCGGGCTTGAAGATTGCACCGGCACGTGGTGGGCCCTCTTGGAGACACGCCGGTGGCGGCAGGTGAGCAGTGAGGCCTGGGTGCGCAGCGGCGGGCAATCACCGCTGGGTGCCGGATGGGTCTGGGGACCAGCAGGCTGGGGTGTAGCAGGCGCACAGGATCGCGCAGGCACCATCGGTCATGGCGGCGGCCTTGTGGCAGGGTGAGGGGCTCCGCCCTGGCAGACACGCGCCTGCAGGTGATGACGAGATGTGCGCCGGGTGGCGTGTGACGTAGCCACCTCGTCGCCGGTGTAAATTTGGCCGTTGAAGGTGGTCGGCCACTTGTGTGTAGGCCTATGGTCAGGATATGGCGGACACAGAGACACACGCAGTAGTTGCTTTGGTGGCCATCCCGGAAGTGAAAAAACACCCAGAGTCCCGGGCTATTTATTCACACTCCTACGCTGGACTGGCGTACGCCGGCCCAGCCCACTACGCTTACACTTACAGGGGGGGCGACATAGCTACATGCCCAAGGTCTTCCCCACTGCCTGAGGTAACATGGTTGCATCCACTGTCCACAACACTACAAACACCAGCAGTATATGTCCACATGGACATGTCTGTGCTCTGCATACTCAAGACTGTCCAGCACATCACCGCCACACTTGGCATTGTATACATTCTTATTCATGGGTCACTTGCCTCCTTCGCACATTCTTGGTTCCCACCTCTCCCCCACATTCTGCAATTGTGTGGCAGAGGGGCTATGCCTTTGTGGATGGTTTGTCTACATGTCTGGCCCCTGTTACCACAGTTACTTGTGTTGTCGTGTCTGGTAGGTGGGCATGTTGGTTGGCATGTTGTATGTGATTTTGTTACGTGTGCATTCCCACAGTTGTGAGTTGTATGATTGTGGAGTTGAGGTATGTGGTGTGTTCCGTTGGTACTTACCAACGAGCAGTCCATTTCCATAGGTGCCTTCCTGAAAGCGCAGGTTGATGATGGACTGTCGGAAGATGTAGGAATTATGCACACTGCCTGGGAAGTTGGCGACGACATTGGTGAACAGTCCCCGGTGGTCCACTATTGCCTGCACATTGATGGAATGTGTGTGCTTTCTGTTGCGGTAATTGTGTGCAGTGTCGGCAGGGGGCACAAGTAGGACATGTGTGCAGTCAATTGCCCCCAACACGTGCGGGAAGCCAGCTATGACGTAGAAGCCTTGCTTGGTCTCCAGCTGTTCCTGCGCAGTGTGGGGGAAGTGAAGGTGTTGGGGTATCAAACTGATGATGGCATCCAAGACAGGTGTGAGGAACTTTGATAGGGCTGGCTGTGAGACTCTTCCGACTCTGGCAGTTGTTGGTTGGAAGGTACCAGAGGCCAACAAGTGCAGCACAGCCAGCAGCTTTGTCTGCGGAGGGATGTTGGTTGTCCGCTGTGTTGGTACCGTCAGCCTGTGGGCAATGTGGGTCAGGATACGGAGGATGGTTGTCCTTTTGAGCCTGTAGTGGGCAATGACATCCTCTGTCGTTAAGTCTCTGAGGCTGGTGCGTTTCGGAAGGTCCGCTGTCTTGTTCTGCGCTGCCTCGGTGGTAGTCCGGGGGGTGGTCCTGGGGGTGGGGGTGATCCTGGGGGTGGTGGTGGTGGGTGTTGTGGCCCTCTTGGGTCTCCAAGCTGCATGATTAGTAGCTCCAGGGCATCTGTTGGTCTTCAGATGTGGCTCTGGGCTGGGCTCCCTTTATACTGCAGGTTTTCGTCCTACTTAAGACCAGGAAAAAGCAGGTCTTAAGTCCCTGCTGCTAACGTGCCTTATCACCTGTTTTTGGACCGCATCGCCGATCTGGCTGGTCGTTGAGAATATCGCGAAGTGGTGTTATCGTGAGTTTTTGCACGGGAACGCCTACTCTGCATATGATTAGCGTTAGTTGTCGCTGTCAGCCTTGGCGATGTTTTTAGCGGCAGCTATCGCAGGTAAACTGACGATGTCGGCTGTTAACGCAGGCTTGTGAATAGGGCGATAAATCTATCGCCACTTTCGTGGCGGAAATGTGCCGCTAAATCAGCGATGAGTCCTTGAGAATATGCCCCTGTGTCTTTTGAAGAGAGCCTATTTTAGATGCTCCTAATTGTTCTAAGGTGAGCTACTACTTTTAGCCCATTTTGCTCACCTCAGCAAGTTTATCTGTATAGCCATTAATTTTACACAAGCTTCTCTATTTTTACAGGAATTCAGAGGGGGATTGCCGCCCCTCAAAAGGCCATCTTAGATGCTCATTCATTGACCAAGAACAATTATTCTTGCTACTCCTTAGTGTTCCCTACTTTGCGGATCAGTTTTTCTACAATCTCAGCCAGTATGTATCCTCTTACACACACCTTTCAATCTAATCCATTTCCACCAGACAATTTCAGTCCTGATGAGACCCTTTTATCCTTTCAAGGGTCGAAATGATTCGACACATGTACAAAGACAGACTAGTTTTCATAATTGTGATACAGTGATTAATTCCCTGTGTTTAAAGTGTATTGAATTTAAACTGCTGTCTTTTGATATAAAGCAACCAATATACCATGTATCTTCACATTTTACTTCACTCTTAAGTCTTTGATTTTGGTTTTGGTTTGTCTTTACACCTAGGGTGTACTCACTCTTTCCTTTCTCCTTTGAGAAACACCTACAAATAGTTTTTCTAAATAGTTTTCGTTTAATAAAACTCGGTTCGGCTGAACCGCAGTTGTTCATAAATACTGGCTGTGCTGTAATCTTTCTCAAAATTCCTTATTCAAGACTACTGTTGACTGAATCGAACATGCTGTTATAAAAATGTATTCTACACAGAAAGATCTGTGCAACTAAAAAACTTTTCTATGAATGAATTCCATGTGAACGCTTGTTCCAAGGATAAATTAAATATGGTGTCATGCCCAGAGAAACAGTACCCAATATCAGCCCGAGCATAGGCCCCAACAAAAATAACAAGCATTGGCATAGCCAATAGGTCTCGCTTTTGGGACCTTATAAGTATTTAGTTATTCAGCACAATATCCTTGGTGCAACAACATCAACTGTTGCATGGCTAAACACTTATAAGGTCCCAAAAGCGAGACCTATTGGCTATGCCAATGCTTGTTTACATAGTAACTGTTGAGTATCAGCGACGTCCTACTCCCAAATAGACAGCTAGCATGTCAACCGACCAGAGAGAGAGAGAGGTTCAGAGAGAGAGAGAGAGAGAGAGAGGTTCAGAGAGAGAGAGAGAGGTTCAGAGAGAGAGAGAGAGAGAGAGAGAGGTTCAGAGAGAGAGAGAGAGAGAGAGGTTCAGAGAGAGATAGAGAGAGAGAGGTTCAGAGAGAGAGAGAGAGAGGTTCAGAGAGAGAGAGAGAGGTTCAGAGAGAGAGAGAGAGAGGGAGAGAGAGAGAGAGAGGTTCAGAGAGAGAGAGAGAGAGAGAGAGGTTCAGAGAGAGAGAGGTTTAGAGAGAGAGAGAGAGAGGTTCAGAGAGAGAGAGAGAGAGAGAGAGAGGTTGAGAGAGGGAGAGAGAGGGAGAGGGAGAGGGAGAGAGGGGAAGAGAGGGGGAGAGGGGGGAGAGAGAGAGGGAGAGAGAGAGGGAGAGAGAGGGAGGGAGAGAGAGGGAGGGAGAGGTTGAGAGAGAGGGAGAGGTTGAGCCTGTGTGTGTAGTGATGCTACTCACGGCAGGGTCATCTCCAGTTTGAAGTGCCCAGAGGTGCACAAAAAGGGGCGAGATTCTGCACCCATCAACAGCCACACTGACCAGTGATCAGGAAAAGGGACAAAAGGACGGCCTCCCTAAAATACCCTTCACAATCTGAACCACAGAGACTGCAATTCCACCCTTCACCACCATCATCTACCAAATGGCAGTACTCCGGAACACTAATCGGCAGCTACGTACAGCAAAATGACCTACTCACACTTCTAAAGGGAGCTTGGTCTCTTCTATCCCCACTGCAGTATCTAGGCCTCCTTCTTCCAGATTCAAGCATGTCAGCAATACTTTTCCATGAGTGGGTTAGTAGGCCTGTGCTCCAGTATAACAGATAAAATGGTCTTGTCACAAGTTCAGCTTCCCAAAATATGGGACACTGCCATCACCGCTCTACATGTTAAAATCAAGAATAGAGACGGTAGTCCACTGTCAAACAAATGAGGAAACGCTTTGTGTGCCCCTCCAGTGCCACACATAACAAAGCATGTTAAACAACAGGCCTATTGACATGTTAAGATAGTGAAAATGGAAGATGCATGAACAACTGTAATGGCATGAAATTTGTGATGAGTTTTGTGAAATATGCTAAACTTGTGGCGTGGGCACTTGCTGCAACATTTTTTCAAACAAGCATTAGCAAAGCTAATATGCCTGGTGCTTGGTGTTGGCAAGCCTTTTGACTGTCAATGCTCGTTTTGTCTTGGATTTTTACAAAACGTTTTTTTGGGGGGAGGGGGTGGGAAGGAGGGGAGATGCTGTGCCTTCATCAATAGGAAAAAACATTGGATAAAAGGCAATTTGTTTTTTGGTCTCAAAAGGCACACATTGCCATACTAGTCACCGGCACTGAAGAGAACTATTCTGTGTGTACTTGCTCCTTGTGCAAGGGCAGGATCCCATCACTTACAGCGACATTAGCCAATAGCTGGAGAGGGCAGACCCTTTGCCCCACGCTGCATGTTGTGGTGGGGAAAAAAACATGAATGAGACAATGAGACTAACAGATGAACAGGGCTGGATGAAATTCCCTATCATTAAGCAAGTACATTATAAATATGATTGTAGTAAGAATCAAAAGGTCTTGGCTAACGCCAATCTAATAAATGTACATAAAATAAATAGATTGTGATGTCTGATTGAGGTGGTTACGTCTACCTATATTAATATAACAGCTGAAGGATACAGAACAAAACATCTGATAGTGCTTTCGAGTCACAAACTCTATTTCAACAAGTAGATCATATTGAAATGGAATTGTATTCATCTTTTTCACAAAACACACAATGGACACCACACAAACTTTTAAAACGTGCAGAGCCTCAAAAACAATTGGCTCTTGAATGTTCAATGTCAGGAGACTATCCAGAAACACAAGTGCTAAAATAAATAATAAAAAAAATATATATATAGAAGGTGGCCCACACACTTTTGGAACTGCCTGCTTCTTAAGAGCTGCTGAAGCAATCAGCTGGCTGGCACTGAATGAGCCAAAGACTGAAACCATGTCCTTCAGTCCTCTTGCTCGGAAAATGAGAAAAAGCATCTTCCTATGATGAATCCTGAACTTCAGGGGAACGTTGCGCCTATGTCGTGCACAAAACAGTTTCTAAAATAAAACATTTTATAAACCGGTCCCTTGTAGCTGTGTTTTGATCAGACTTTCAGAGCTCCCCTCACCCGAGATAAACTCGTTTTTAAAAAAAAACATGTTTCATATCCGTCGTCAAAAAAGTTAACTGATTTGGTGCATTCAGCTACGATTACAGGCTCCGCTGTGAATCCCTGAATAGACGACACGAACGCACAGTCTATAGGAATGGCTAAGATATCTTTAACACTGCAATTGGGACAAAAAGCTGTGGTGCGTTTGGCAGGAGGCCTCGGTGGGAGGAATCACGTTACCAAAGAAGGGACAGGCTCCCAGTGGAGGCACGAACTAAACTCAAGTGCATGCTCCTCGTTTTCAAACCACACAAAAGCCTACTCCCAAGTATTTAGAAACTGCTTCCGAAAAGCTCAGAACTCTCAGCGTAGTATTCGACGAGCCACATCCCTGGCGACATGTACCACCAAACTCGGGGTGGAAACTTATCCATCATATACGTCCATAACGGGAGCAGCCTGCTACACCTTGCTTGCCCTTTGGTACATACACCTCGCTACTCCTTTTCGCAGGATTCTCGCCGAGGGAACATAAAACAGGCAGAGATTTAAAAGAGTTGTTTGTGGATTCCCTTCTTATCCTCTCCATGCAGCTTCAGCAACTAATAGGAAGTCGAGAAGGAGCAAACGCTGCAAAAGAGTCAACCCCAGGAAGTCAATGGGCTGCAGGATGGCTCAATGAGTTAAATCGTGCTCCCGGCTGAAAAATGAAGCATCTGCGGGCCACGATTTCAAACTCTGGCAGGATCGACCCAGCCTTCCAAAGTTACTAAACTTAGGACCATTACAACTGGTTAACAGTAATGCCTTTTATTTACAGCGCTTTGAAGCGACAAGTGCGGCATCAGGCATGCTCGCATCTGAAACTGACATACAAGTTGCACAAGATATCTACCACTGCGACACTAACGAGTTCTCTTAATAGCCGTTTTGGGTTCGACTCATTGTTTCAGATTCAAAATAAACCATCACAGGTGCAACAATTCTAGCAGCTATGTTTCACTACAATAACAAGAACAGGGGTCGCCGATGACCTCCCGGTTACAAAGTGCACATAGGGGTGTGTACAAACTGCAACAAAAAGCATGGCTTGGATTCGGATGGCATTGTCTGGCCCCTAGAGCCTTGTGTGTGGGCAGCACCAGCTGATCAAATATGGCTGCTTCGAGGCTGCACCCTCGAAGCTGCGCACAGAGTGAGGCGCACTGGCCCAGCAGTAGTAAAAATAAACGCACAACGTGCAAATCTAACACCTTGTTCGGGTCACCCTGCGTGTGATTCAGATGTTTGTCCTTCGAAAGGCCCCTGCACGCAGGAAGAGCACGGAAAACACCGTGTGAGCATCCAACACACACCGAGGTCGTATCATGAGCACGACCTGTCATTTCAACATGGACGTTTCACTTCAAAAACACAGACATCGACCGAAGACATTTCCTAGCGAAGGGTCTTTAACAAATGCTTAAGGTAACGAGCGAGCGCGGCAGCCTGCAGAGCTGACCAGACGCTCGTGCGTCATGGCCTTTGCCTGCGATTACACGCACGGCAGGCATGTGTTTCCAACTATCGCGCCCGCGTCTGGGCACGATAATTGGAAACAGATGTGTGCCGCGCGCGTAACCGCAGGGAAAAGGCCATGACGCACGAGCGTCTGGTCAGCTTTTCAAACTCCCTAACTTAAAGTCTCGCAGAGCAGCGCTTGCGCGCTACTCGAGGCTCGACCTAAAAAGGGTGGCCAAAGTGAGAGCTTATTTGAGGGGCTTCCCCATGTGTGCTACGCTAGGCCAGAACGAAAAATACAAGTCCCCCAGCCCGCCTCCCTATTGCCTGTGGTCTTTGGCACATAACTGGGCTCAAAGCTTAATATGAGGCAAGACAAGGGTTTTTTCCTCAAGAAGCTCATTCGCTTTTGACCCTAAATAACTTGTGCTCTACGCATATTTATCAGCCCTTAAAAATAAGTAGTGGAATAACGTGTGAAATTTACAGAGTAGCTGTTGTGAGACTGAAATCAACATATACTTGTGATAACCCTAACCCAACCCTACTGGAATCGCTGACAGTGATCATTCCTAGACCCCTACAACACATGCAGTTCAATCTTAAACAGGCCTGAAGCCCGAAGCCCACAGTACAAAGATTAGGGAGAGAAGATTTGAGTTACTCCTGCTATTACATTTAAAACAAAAATAAACATGCACCGTTCACTGCCATGCACACATTTAACATAACAAAACAGTTCCAATGATGTAAGCCATTAGGAGAAACACACGAAAGGTTCAGAGGCCAGCTGCGTTATCGGCAGCCCACTTTACTAACCAATCAACTGAAAATATGTACGAATTGTGCATGCTACAGGGTTAACTGGATTTCACTGAACTCTGTGTGCACAAACATCGCATGCGCACTCCCAGATTACCAGACACTAACACAGGCAACGAAAAACCGAAGTGCACTCAACAGCACTAAAGAACTGGCACACATACGCATGCTGTCTGCGATCGTATACCTATCTCTGTGCGTCATTGTATGTGAGTCTATTTTGCACCTGTGCAAAACTAAGGCGCGGAGAACACACAGCCACAAAAGCGAAGCAAAGGAGGGCATGTAACGCTGGGTCAGCTGTCGCAAAGTGTAGTGTTAAATTGCAGTGTTTGGCTTTTATACAAGGGTACTGTCGTGAGCAGCCTCACCGCGGAGGCAGAGTAGTGACTCCTTTCTTTCCGCTAAGGTATTTAAAGACCTCAGCCGCACACGTTGGTACTGTCTGCATTCAGGAATTACTTAATGAGTGTACAACACCTTTTCTTTGAAGCCCCTGGGACACTGTGCTGCTATGTGAGAGAAACATTACTGAGTGCTGCCAGTAACAATGTCCCAGTAAGGCACGGTAAACAGAAGCAGATTAACTGAAATGGTGAATACATCGTAAAACAAGGCGTTCCCGTAATCTTACCTCTAGCCACCTCCGACAGCTGCATCTAATTAATGTTTATAAAGTAAATACCACACATGCCAACTTGAACAAAAATCGCACCTTGTGAGGAGGAGGCGGGCCTTGTGCCGAGAAGTACCTACAAGGCACTTTTGCCCCCACCCTGCCCCCAAGCGCCCTCCTCCAAAAACAAAACAAAAAGCTTACTGAGGCTGGTGTCGATGTCTGGGTGTTTTTTCACACCCCTTAATGGACATCGGAAGCTCAAAGCCTCGGAAAGAGAGCTGGAAATCCACTACTTACAGTGGTTTTCAGATCGTTTTCCCCACCATCGTGTGATATCGGCTCCTGACCGTGTGATAGGAGCCGATATTGTGTTTCACACAGTGGCACCGTGTGAGTTGGCACATCTGAAATAAAAGAAAGGCGCGGACGCCATGTTTAAAAATAAAGCGCTGTGTGCGCTAATGAAGGATAAAGTGCGGCATCCCACTGTTGGGTTCCCCCATGTTTTCAGTGAACAAACCAATGCAGCAACAAAGCAAAAACAAAACAAAACTTGTAAAATAAAACCATTCCATAAAGCTTTTACCGTCGGGTTTCCCCAACGGAAACCCAAAAGAAAACAAGCATTTGCAATGCAATAGGTTTCGCATTTCTGAGAGTTAGAGCTATTGGCGTTGTAAATGAGAATGTCTTTTATCTATGTGTTTTGGAGTTTAGTGGATGTATGAATAGAGACACAGCAAGGCTGCGAAGTCTAACAGCATGCAAGGATATGTAGACCCAGTTCGTTGCAAGCTATCTTTTCAGAACAGAAATGTTTACATATAAGCAACCACGGTACTTATTAACTACTTTAATTTATGAGGCCGGTGGAAATGGCAATTTATTATGTTCTCTCAAAAAAATTGCAGCAAACCTTATGATTCATGTTAAAGTTAATCAAACCAAACAGATTACAAACCCAAATAAATAGGTTTCTGGCACAAATGAAGCCTTATATGAGTGAGTGTCTGCCGCAATGTTGTATTAATGCGAAGATATTCAGATAAAGAAGAGAATTTGGCAAGCAGTCAAATGAAGAGTGCAGAATGAGTTAGAATCCATTAAACAGTGCACAATTATTATGATTGTGGCAGCAGTAGATGACGCCTCGCACATCATTAAGGAAGAGTGTGCATTTTGCTCTAAATCACGGGTACTCATAGTACGGCCCACGGGCCGCCAGCGGCCCGGCAAGCCTTCCTTGGCGGCCCGCGGACCTTGCGGACATCGTACCTGTGTTGTTTTTTTTTTTTACAGAGTGTCAGCAAACAGACTCTGCTCTATGGGGGCCGGGCGATTCCAGCGATAGTCCGAGTGGAGCTGCAGGGGCGCTAAGAAGAGGTGAAATAAAACAAAGCCTCGTTATCATGCAAATGGTCTTTTAAAGACCTGTGAAGTACTCGGGTGCGGCTGTGTGTGTGCCCAGGAAGCTGTCTCAGCCCGGGCTGCCACACACGCGGGGTGAGGTGACAGAGAATGATAGAGGACAGCAGGGTGTGAGAGCCGGGTGAGGTGACGGAGGGCAGCAGGGAGTGAGAGCCGGGTGAGGTGACGGAGGGCAGCAGGGAGTGAGAGCCGGGTGAGATGGCAGAGGGTTACAGAGGGCAGCAGGGAGTGAGAGCGGGGTGAGGTGACGGAGGGCAGCAGGGAGTGAGAGCCGGGTGAGGTGACGGAGGGCAGCAGGGAGTGAGAGCCGGGTGAGATGGCAGAGGGTTACAGAGGGCAGCAGGGAGTGAGAGCCGGGTGAGGTGACGGAGGGCAGCAGGGAGTGAGAGCCGGGTGAGATGGCAGAGGGTGACAGAGGGCAGCAGGGAGTGAGAGCCAGGTGAGGTGATAGAGGGCAGCAGGGAGTGAGAGCCGGGTGAGGTGACAGAGGGTTGCAGGGAGTGAGAGCCGGGTGAGGTGACAGAGGGCAGGGAGTGAGAGCCGGGTGAGGTGACAGAGGGCAGGGAGTGAGAGCCGGGTGAGGTGACGGAGGGCAGCAGGGAGTGAGAGCCGGGTGAGATGGCAGAGGGTTACAGAGGGCAGCAGGGAGTGAGAGCCGGGTGAGGTGACGGAGGGCAGCAGGGAGTGAGAGCCGGGTGAGATGGCAGAGGGTTACAGAGGGCAGCAGGGAGTGAGAGCCGGGTGAGGTGACTGAGGGCAGCAGGGAGTGAGAGCCGGGTGAGGTGACGGAGGGCAGCAGGGAGTGAGAGCCGGGTGAGATGGCAGAGGGTGACAGAGGGCAGCAGGGAGTGAGAGCCGGGTGAGGTGACAGAGGGCAGCAGGGAGTGAGAGCCGGGTGAGGTGACAGAGGGCAGCAGGGAGTGAGAGCCGGGTGAGGTGACAGAGAATGATAGAGGACAGCAGGGTGTGAGAGCCGGGTGAGGTGATGGAGGGCAGCAGGGAGTGAGAGCCGGGTGAGGTGACAGAGGGCAGCAGGGAGTGAGAGCCGGGTGAGATGGCAGAGGGGTACAGAGGGCAGCAGGGAGTGAGAGCCGGGTGAGGTGACGGAGGGCAGCAGGGAGTGAGAGCCGGGTGAGATGGCAGAGGGTTACAGAGGGCAGCAGGGAGTGAGAGCCGGGTGAGGTGTCGGAGGGCAGCAGGGAGTGAGAGCCGGGTGAGATGGCAGAGGGCAGCAGGGAGTGAGAGCCGGGTGAGATGGCAGAGGGTGACAGAGGGCAGCAGGGAGTGAGAGCCAGGTGAGGTGATAGAGGGCAGCAGGAGTGAGAGCCGGGTGAGGTGACAGAGGGTTGCAGGGAGTGAGAGCCGGGTGAGGTGACAGAGGGCAGGGAGTGAGAGCCGGGTGAGGTGACAGAGGGCAGGGAGTGAGAGCCGGGTGAGGTGACGGAGGGCAGCAGGGAGTGAGAGCCGGGTGAGATGGCAGAGGGTTACAGAGGGCAGCAGGGAGTGAGAGCCGGGTGAGGTGACGGAGGGCAGCAGGCGGTGAGAGCCGGGTGAGGTGACAGAGGGCAGGGAGTGAGAGCCGGGTGAGGTGACGGAGGGCAGCAGGGAGTGAGAGCCGGGTGAGGTGTGCGTTAAGAGCCTGTGATGTGATGTTTCCCGCCAGCCTGTAGTCAGAGAGTTGAGCCAAGGCCAGGGAGCTCAGGCCTGGGAGGGAGACAGAGAGGGAGAGAGAGAGGGAGACAGAGAGAGGGAGACAGAGGGAGAGACAGAGGGAGGGAGACAGAGAGAGACAGAGAGAGAGGGAGACAGAGAGGGAGGGAGACAGAGGGAGACAGAGAGAGATAGACAGAGGGAGACAGACAGAGGGAGACAGACAGAGGGAGGGAGGGAGACAGAGGGAGGGAGACAGAGGGAGGGAGACAGAGGGATGGAGACAGAGAGAGACAGAGAGAGAGAGAGACAGAGAGGGAGGGAGACAGATAGAGGGAGACAGATAGAGGGAGACAGATAGAGGGAGACAGATAGAGGGAGACAGGGAGGGAGACAGACGGAGACAGACAGATGGAGACAGACAGAGGGAGGGAGACAGAGAGAGAGAGAGGGAGGGAGACAGAGAGAGAGGGAGGGAGACAGAGAGAGAGAGGGAGGGAGACAGAGAGAGAGAGAGAGGGAGGGAGACAGAGAGAGAGAGAGAGAGAGAGAGAGGGAGGGAGAGAGAGAGAGAGATAGAGAGAGGGAGGGAGGGAGACAGAGAGAGAGGGAGGGAGACAGAGGGAGACAGAGAGAGAGGGAGACAGAGAGAGAGGGAGACAGAGAGAGAGGGAGACAGAGGGAGGGAGACTGAGGGTGACAGAGAGAGGGAGACAGAGGGAGATAGAGAGAGGGAGACAGAGACAGAGGGAGATAGAGAGAGAGACAGAGGGAGATACGGAGGGAGACAGAGAGAGAGGGAGACAGAGAGGGAGGGGGAGACAGAGGGAGACAGACAGAGAGAGACAGACAGAGGGAGACATACAGAGGGAGACAGGGAGAGACAGAGGGAGGGAGACAGAGGAAGGGAGACAGAGGGAAGGAGACAGAGGGAAGGAGACAGAGGGCGACAGACAGAGGGAGACGGAGGGAGACAGACAGAGAGAGACAGAGGGAGACAGACAGAGGGAGGAGGGCGACAGGCAGAGGGAGGAGGGCAACAGACAGAGGGAGGAGGGCGACAGGCAGAGGGAGGAGGGCAACAGACAGAGGGAGACAGATAGAGGGAGACAGATAGAGGGAGTCAGATAGAGGGACACAGAGGGAGGGAGACAGAGGGAGGGAGACAGGGAGGGAGACAGACAGAGGGAGACAGACGGAGACAGACAGAGGGAGACAGAGGGAGAGAGAGGGAGGGAGACAGAGAGAGAGAGAGAGAGAGAGGGAGGGAGGGAGGGAGGGAGAGAGATAGAGGGAGGGAAGGAGGGAGGGAGAGAGTGAGAGGGAGACAGAGAGAGGGAGGGAGGGAGGGAGGGAGAGAGAGAGAGAGAGAGAGAGAGAGAGAGAGAGAGAGAGGGAGACAGAGAGAGAGAGGGAGGGAGAGAGAGAGAGGGAGGGAGACAGAGAGAGAGAGAGAGAGAGAGAGAGGGAGGGAGAGAGAGAGAGAGATAGAGAGAGGGAGGGAGGGAGACAGAGAGAGAGGGAGGGAGACAGAGGGAGACAGAGAGAGAGGGAGACAGAGAGAGAGGGAGACAGAGAGAGAGGGAGACAGAGGGAGGGAGACAGAGGGTGACAGAGAGAGGGAGACAGAGGGAGATAGAGAGAGGGAGACAGAGACAGAGGGAGATAGAGAGAGAGACAGAGGGAGATACGGAGGGAGACAGAGAGAGAGGGAGACAGAGAGGGAGGGGGAGACAGAGGGAGACAGACAGAGAGAGACAGACAGAGGGAGACATACAGAGGGAGACAGGGAGAGACAGAGGGAGGGAGACAGAGGAAGGGAGACAGAGGGAAGGAGACAGAGGGAAGGAGACAGAGGGCGACAGACAGAGGGAGATGGAGGGAGACAGACAGAGAGAGACAGAGGGAGACAGACAGAGGGAGGAGGGCGACAGGCAGAGGGAGGAGGGCAACAGACAGAGGGAGGAGGGCGACAGGCAGAGGGAGGAGGGCAACAGACAGAGGGAGACAGATAGAGGGAGACAGATAGAGGGAGTCAGATAGAGGGACACAGAGGGAGGGAGACAGAGGGAGGGAGACAGGGAGGGAGACAGACAGAGGGAGACAGACGGAGACAGACAGAGGGAGACAGAGGGAGAGAGAGGGAGGGAGACAGAGAGAGAGAGAGAGGGAGGGAGGGAGGGAGGGAGAGAGATAGAGGGAGGGAGGGAGGGAGGGAGAGAGTGAGAGGGAGACAGAGAGAGGGAGGGAGGGAGGGAGGGAGGGAGGGAGGGAGGGAGAGAGAGAGAGAGAGAGAGAGAGAGAGAGAGAGAGAGAGAGAGAGAGAGAGAGAGATATGTATGCCGGGTCCGGTGGCTCAGTGGACGAAGGCGTCCGCTGCAGGGGCCTGTGTTCCACCTCATGGTCACAGTTTTGTTTTGCTCTAGCCCCGCCCCCTCCCCCAATGACCCCGCCCCCACCGGTGCAGCCCTCGGCCACAAACCACACTGTAAATTTGGCCCCCAAGAGAAAGTTTGTGAGTACCCATGCTCTAAATGAACCTCACACTTCCTAAATCCCCTTTCTCCTTCTTCATAAATTCGTTCACAGCTCCAAAATTGCGCAGGGTTAACACCCCAGTTTATATACTGTGTAAAGCGCAGCCCGGTTTGAAATTGATAAACTGATAATTATGTCACATGACAAATAGGGCAGCAAACAAATCGGAGCCCGTGCTGTTAAATTTAAACCCAGGTGAGCACACACAGACAGCCACGGCAGCTCATAGCAAGTGCAAACCTTTTTATGTATCTCTTACTAGACAGTTGTGAGACATATTGTGGGCTCATCAAGAACATAGAGGGGGTTGGAGCCTGTCCGTAGTTCACCACTGGGTGGCTTTTCATTGGTCCCTGTAATTAGTGAATCCCTGGTGAGTAAATGATGCTCTCTGACAACCGGGCCTCCCTGCACGACCGAGGGCTACAGAATGACCACAAAAGAAAGCTGCTCTACACCTGGAGTTCATCTGAAATGTAAACGTGACAATGACAGTGTATGTAAATGTAAAGTAGAGGATGTGGCATAACGGTCAGAGCTGCCGACTACACATCTGGGAAACCGGGTTCAAGTCTCGGCGCTGGCTCAGCATCCTGCGATTCTGGGCACGTCTTAATCTCCCCATGTCTACAAAAGTGGTTCGTCCTTGTGTAAAGTAACTGGGTCTCAAGTAAAGCAATCCCATACCTTTGGGTGGTGTTCGCGCTAAATAAAACTGCAAAAAAATCAAATAGTGAAAGGAAAATAAACCAATGCCGGGAAAGTTGCAGTCACAGTCAGCTCTTTCAAGACGCCTGAGTAATTCTAGCCGCGTCATTTTTCCACCTTCTTCCTAAAAACACGGCGCACGAAGCAGTGTGGACGTAGCCGCTTTTTGAGGTAACAGTCTGCGAATAACTTTTCATGAGCAGTGATGTCAGGCCTTAAATGTCTGAAAACTCGGGGTGGGGGGTGCGGCGGAGGGGGTTAGATAGCTGAAGGGGGGAGCTAATGACGACCTTACATGTTGTTAGAAGCAACAGGAGTTGCTGTCTGGCGGTCTCTGGTCCAATTGATCTCCACTTAAGCACACGCATAGTGAATCCCTGGTGAGTAAATGCTGCTCTCTGACAACCGGGCCTCCCTGCACGACCGAGGGCTACAGAATGACCACAAAAGAAAGCTGCTCTACACCTGGAGTTCATCTGAAATGTAAACTTGACAATGACAGTGTATGTAAACGTAAAGTAGAGGATGCAGCATAACGGTCAGAGCTGCCGACTACACATCTGGGAAACCGGGTTCGAGTCTCGGCGCTGGCTCAGCATCCTGCGATTCTGGGCACATGTCTTAATCTCCCCATGTCTACAAAAGTGGTGCGTCCTTGTGTAAAGTAACTGGGTCTCAAGTAAAGCAATCCCATACCTTCGGGTGGTGTTCGCGCTAAATAAAACTGCAAAAAAATCAAATAGTGAAAGGAATATAAACCAATGCCGGGAAAGTTGCAGTCACAGTCAGCTCTTTCAAGACGCCTGAGTAATTCTAGCCAGCGAGCGAGCAGGAGGTGTGATCACGCCATGAGCCGTACGCGTGCACATCTCCTGTCCTCCGAGTTGTGCTAACGCCGCCGTAAGCATGCACAACTCTTGTCCTCTGTACGCGTGCACATGTCCTGTCCCCCTTCGGCTAAGAAACCGACAACAATAGATCTCGCCAAGGCGAGCAGCGCATGCGCTGCGTCGCTAGGCGAGACCTAAAAAAGAAGTGCAAAAAAAGTAAAGCGATAAACAAAGGAGCAATAATACTTGTAACAGGGCCAGTCTCCAGGGACAGGAACCACCCACAGAAAGGAGGGACAAATGTAACAATTGACCGATGAAAGCAGAGGATTTTTTACAAGCAGCGTGGGGGGTAGATTGGCGGGAACACTACTGCTGCCCTGTTACAAGGGGCCCCATGGTCATAAAACCGGCCCCCACCCCTCCGGCCAGCCAGGGAAATGCCCGGTGCCCGCTACAGCCAGTCTGGCCCTGATGCGCGCTGCGCTAGGCTCAACCTAAAAAGGCCGTTTTGTGTATGTGAAGGAAGAAAAGCTGTAGAAGGTCCTGCTGCCACAAAGATGCTCTTGCAGCACACTGACCGACTCCCCTTCCTTCAATGAACACAAGAGAATGATACTTCACCAGTTCCCATTGTCTTCCTCTGCGCCAAAAGAGGTCCCATTCATTGAGTTTAATGCATTTTGGTTTTAAGCTCTGGAATACACCGTCACATTTTTCCAGTCTGAAATTCTTCTCATTTGTCAAGGCTCAAAGCTCTCCGTTTTTAGGTCAAGCATTCGAGACCTCTTGTATATACTTTAGTATATACTTGTATGTGTATGTACTTTGTGGGCTCTGGAGATCAGCCCTAGGACTTGTTCTGCTTCCGCTTAAGGACTTTTTTTCTGTTCAACTGCCTCTATCTAAATGTCTTGATAGAAAACGACCAGTAGCCGTAAGTAAAATACCAGAATTGCTTTCTGCTTGTTCAACTGCCTCTATTTAACTGTCTTGATAGAAAACGACCAGTAGAGGTCAGTAAAATACCAGAATTGCTTTCTTGAGGGACTTTCTTTTAAATTTTTCTGGCAACTGCCTCTATTTAACTTTCTTGATAGAAAACGACCAGCAGAGGTCAGTAAAATACCAGAATCACTTTAGCATTCTCTAGATTCCAGTCCATAGAAATTGTCTTCCACAAGCACCCGTAGACAATAATATTTTTTCAAATCTTGTATTTTCAGTGATATGACCACCAAAGGCCCTGATTTTATATTAAAAACAGAGCTTTGGACAACACCATTTCCCGCTGAAAGGCAATATTTCTCTCCATGTGTTCCCATACCTGGCGTGTCACGCAGTTTGGTGCTTACTTTTCCTCAATGTTAAAGAACAGTAGATGTTTCAGCACCCAGGCTAATGTGCTGCATAGCTAAATACATATAAGGTCCCAAAGGCGAGACCGATTGCATTGCAAATGCTTGTTTGAGGGGGTTTGAATGTGTTAGTTTTTGCTTGAGCTTTAGTGGTTATGTAGTTCCCAAACATTCAAGAGAATATACATTTCATTCGTTTTTGGTGAATGTGCATTGCCCAATGAGTTCACTCAGCTAACAGTTACTTAAATTTGATTTTGGTGGAAGTGAGGCTATGACTTTCCAGCCTTTCTCTAGAGCGCTGTCCTGGGACTCCTTACCTGTACTCTCACCGCGGACTGCTACATGAAAGTCGGGCCCGTCATCTTTGTGAGTCTAAACTGAGCGGACACTTACTGGGCTTCCCTCTCTCTCAGACTAGCATTGATGGGCGCACGATCGTTGGAGTAATGCGCGTGCCCCAGAGATCTATGTGTAGCCAGATGACAGAACATTCCACGTTTATGATTTACATTGCATTTTTTTTTTTTTTTTAAATTTAAAATTTTAAAACAACTTTATTAAAGAGTAAAGTTCATCTCCACTGCATTCCGCCTACATCCCCAGCAGGGCCGGCAGTGCAAGTTATCGAGGCAGTAACTCTTACGACTGGGTAAGGGAAGAACACAGCAAGCCGCCTACAACCACATTGGGCCGGCCGCGTTCAGGAGAGCTATAGATAGTAAGGTAAGAAACGTATGCGAATATAGCTTAATTCTCGACAGTTATTGGGTAGTAGCTTTCCTATCATCCTACGCTATCTATACTATATCTCAATTGTCGTAATGTCGAATTCACCATTTTACCATTACCACAGTGCATAGACCCCTGGGTTTGCGGCCTTTTTGCGGTCTGCGTGTCACTGCAACCCGTGAGCGAAGGGAGAGAGTGTCGCCTCGGTTGTTACGCCGGAGAAAATGTTTGCATTGCCCCTGTAGTTCTTTCGGGCCCACCACTATGGTTAAATGGTCGCACCTTGCGCAAGAAGATGGTATGTGGGCAGCTGGACATGCTGGTTCGTCAGCTTTGCAATAAAGATTGACCAGGAGAAAAAACAAATATACTTAGAAAAGAGAAAGAAGTAGATGAAAGAGAAAGAGGCCTAAGGAGGTAGTCAGAGGGCTAACATCTCTCCGGTCGAAGGACCCGCAAGGAAGAGGAACCCGTAGGCATGCGGGGTCAGTTCGCGGTCGGCCGGGGACCGGCCTCGGGCGCCAAGCATCGGGAGGACATATAGGGCTGTCGTGCGCTTAGGCTGTATCCGATTCGTCGGTATCCCCTCTGGGGAGAACTGGGTCGTCAAAGAGTTGAAGGGCGCGAAGTCGCGGAGGCATAGTTCTAGTGTGCTCCAACCGGGTCAGGTACTGGATCAAGGGCTGCCAAGTGCGCTGAAATTTGGCATCTGTGTGTGTCAGTCGGTGGGTAAGGAGTTACATCGCCATGACCTGCCAGAGTGTCGTAAACCACAAAGTTGTGGAAGGCGTGTGGGCCTGTTTCCAGTGGGATGCGATAACTTGTTTCGCTGCCGTAAACATCTGAAATATCAAGCGCCAGGCCATATGTGTCATGGCTTTGAGTGTGGTCGGGCGGAGGCCCAAAATGAAAACCTCCGGATCGTTGGGGAGGGGAAACCCTACCACTGCCCTAATGTGCTGTTGCACCTCCGACCAGTACAAAGTAATAAGTGGGCACTCCCACCAGATGTGAATGAAGGATCCCTGAGCCGCCAAGCAACGGCAACAGTTAGGGGTAACTCCAGGGAACATTCTCTGCAGCCTAAGAGGAGTATAGTACCAGCGTGTCATAAGTTTGTATGCCGATTCTTGTTGTGGCGTACTTCGCAGTATGCGCCGGATATCCCTCCAGAGCTGAGCCCACCGGCCAGGAGAATCTCGCTCCCAATGTCCCTCTGCCACTGGCGCTGGTAGGTGTGGGGCGTGACCTCCTGAGATTGTTGAAGGACCTTATAGGTCCGAGAGATTAGCCCTCTAGACCCATCAAATGCTCGAACCAGAAGTTCAAATGATGTCAGCTGTCGCGTGGCTCCCTCCCTATTGGATGGGGCCCGAAGCCAGTGGCAGATCTGGAAGTATTCTAGCCGAGCATTCACTGGGAGATTGAAGTCCGCCCGACACTGTTCAAACGACTTGAACATCCCGTTCACGAAGAGTTGTTCAATGATGCGACACTCCCCTGTTTCCCATGCTCGAAACGAGTTTATGCTGGAGGCTGGGGGAAAGTCTGTGTTGAGTGCCACCGGAGTGAGGGGAGAGGGGAACGAAGCAAGGTCCTGGTGTACTGCGATTCTATCCCATATTTCTAATACCGTGCGCGAGGGCGTGGCAATATAAGCACTGGGATGTCGAGCGCTTTTTTTTAGCCAAGCTAGGTCCCACAGCGGGCGACAGGCCACCGCTCGGTCCATGTGAAACTAGTGTTTTTCACTTGCCCGCACCGACCACTCCGATATATACCTTAGATGCGACGCCCAATAGTATGCCAGGAGATCCGGGCACGCTAGGCCTCCACGTTCTCGCGGTAGCATCAAAACCTTGGTAGACAGCCGCGGTCTTCCTCCTCCCCATATGAAGTTGACCACTTCTCTCTGAAGACCCAGGATGTCTCTATGGGGGATTGGCGTCGGGAGCACTTGAAATATGTATAGGCCCTTTGAGAGTATGGACATTTTCACTACGTTGAGGCGCCCTAGCCAAGAGAGAGGTAACGCTTTCCATCGGCGGAGATCCTCTCGCACAGTGGTTCTATAGGCAGGCCAGTTAGCCTGCGTCCAAGTGTCAAGATTAGCTGTGATATTGATCCCCAGATAACGGATGGATTTTGAGGCCCATTGGAAAGGGTTGACTGCCTGGAGTTCGTCTAACTGCTGGGGGGGAAGAGTGAGATTAAGTGCACGCGATTTGGGAAGATTGACCTTGAGCCCCGATACTAACTCAAATTGGGAAAGGGTGTCTATGAGCGCCGGGAGGGAGGTCGCAGGCTCCGTGAGTGTCAAAAGTAGATCATCCGCGAAGAGGGCGATCTTATGGTCCACCCCGCCCATGCGGACTCCTTTAACATCCTCCGATCGTCGGATAGCAATCGCCAGGGGCTCCACAGCAAGCGCGAAGAGCAGGGGTGATAGTGGGCAGCCCTGACGAGTGCCCCTTCGGATGGAAAAAGAAGAGGTCAAAAGTCCATTCACCCGAATTCGCACTTTAGGGTCCGCATACGGTGCCATGATGCGGTTTATCATGAGAGGTCCTAGTCCTATGCGGCGGAGAACCGCCCGAAGGAATGACCAATCGACCCGGTCAAAGGCCTGCTCGGCGTCGAGGGAGAGTAAGAAGGCAGGCATGTCGTGGTGTCGAACCTTTTGTATTAGATGGGCTATTCTCCGTAGGTTATCCGCTCCCTGTCGTTCTTGTATGAAGCCTACTTGATCAGGTTCAATTAAGCTCGGGAGGAGAGGAGCCAGGCGACGGGATAGGATTTTAGTATAGAGCTTGGCGTCGACATTTAGGAGCGAGATCGGGCGGAACGATGCGCATGCAGTATGATCTTTCCCGGGCTTTGGAATGAGAACAATCTCCGCCTCAGCCATTGACGGTGTCACAGCTCCGGTGTCAGTAAACGAGTTAAAAAGGCGTAACAGAGGTGTTTGAAGTTCTGGGAGAAAGAGGCGGTAAAGGCCAGCGTCAGGCCATCAGTGCCGGGTGACTTCCCGTCGGCATACTCTTTAGAGCGTGTAGTAGCTCTTCCGCTGTAATGCGCTCCTCTAGCTGTTGCTGGCGGTGGGTGTCCAGAGGTGGCCAGGGGCACTCGTCCAGGAAGGGTTCTATCTGGTCCACACAGGTGTCCGCAGCCCTGTATAGATCAGAAAAGAACTCGAGGAATTCCTTTTGTTTGGCACTTTCCGCGATAGCCCACCCCCCGCCCGGCAAAGTGATTTTGGCAATGTGGTTACGGGATATCTGGAGGCGGAGGCGACGTGCCAGCATGGAGCCCACTTTGTTGCCTCCTCCATAGAATTTCTGCTTTAGGGCGAGAAGGGAGTGTTCCGCCTTATTTACTCTTAGGGCCTTTGGTTGTCCCCAAAGTGATGCAAGTTTTTTCTTCGCAAGTAAAGAAGGCGTTATGTGAGTTTGCCGCTCTAGCGCTTTAATGTCGCGACCGAGGTTGTCCTCTACCAGTCTAGCCTCCCTTCATCGAGCTATGGAAATAGAGGTGATAGTGCCCCTAATCGTAGCTTTGAAGGCGTCCCATAAGAGCGAAATCGGGGTGTCCGGTAGGTCATTATGAATGAAATAGGATTGTATGGCTTGTTTTATTTCGTCTACATCCACCGGATCCCGCAAGACCCGAGGAGGAAGACGCCACCTTGGAGTGGAGCCCGAGGGTCTGCCCATTCCCGCCAGGGTGATTTCCACGTGGGCGTGATCAGAAACCGATATGTCTGAGATGTCCGCCGATTCCAGGGCTCTAGTAAGTGTCTGGGAAATAAAAAAGTAGTCGATGCGGGAGTAAGATCGATGGACATGGGAATAAAAGGAGTAATCCCGCGTGTCAGGTTCCCTGTATTGCCATGCATCTACAAGACCAAGAGCCTGTATGTCGTGCTTAAGTGTCGCGGACATAGCTCCGGTCCCTTGATACGAGGAAGCGGTGCGATCTAAGCCCGGATCCCATACTAAATTAAAGTCGCCTCCAATGATGGCGGGCCCATCCTCCTGGGATAGTTGTGAGCGGAGGAGATCCCTGAGAAAGCTATCTTGTGCTTGATTAGGAGCGTATATATTAAGTAGCAACAGGGGGTTGCCCCGAGCTAAGATTGCCGTCTTAAGATACCGACCTTCTCTATCACGTGTAGTACGGCTGATTGTTATTGGGGTGCCAGCTTTGAAAAGGATTGCTACCCCCGCAGTCTTAGTTGGTGCATGGGCCCATACCTGTACCGGATATCTAGGGTGGGACATACGCGAAACATCCGCCGAGAGGAGGTGGGTCTCCTGTAAGAAGATAATATCAGGGTCGCGTAGGAGGAGATATCTCCAGATTTGTCTTCGCTTGTTCGGGGAATTCAGGCCCCGAACATTTAGGGTCATGCATTTAAGTTGTGCCATTGGTCCAGTAGGATGGAGCACGATCCGTCAACGCCTCCCTTTCGCCTCCCGCCCCCATCCCGGGGCCCTTTCCCGCTAAGTGGACACCTTTCGGCAGGGAGCGTAGCACACGTCCATAATCCCTTCCTCTTAGATAGACACCCGGCGCCCAAGCCTGTCCCCAACAGTCCGGCCAGCGAATCAGGGTGGAATCCCGCATGCATGCCCAGATCCTCTCAGGCCTGTGCGAGCAGAGAAGGAAAAAATTGAGAGGAAAGAAGACAGAGAAACCAGATAATAGAGAATAACTAGCAACATAATGGCCAACTGGGCCATAAAGAACCAGTCCGGCCCTGGAGCGGCCCAGTGGTGTGAACCAGGGCGGCTCTGAGGAAGTCACTCCTCATTTGGACTAAGGACATGGTGGGGGGGAACGTGGTACCAGACAGCCGGGGCAGCTACCGTCCCCCGGGGAGCCATCTGTTCATTCAACTGTGGTCGTGGGGTTAGGGAGCCCATCAAGGTGTTCACCCATATTATGTCAGGGGAGCGAGCCCCTACCTTGGAGAGCTGGGGGCTTTTGTGTCCCGTGTCCAATTGTGTGTGGGTGTCAATGTAGAAAGGCAAGGTTGTAGCTTGGGATATCTAGTGTATGGTGCGTATAGGAGCAGGCCCCAGTAGAGCCTGGTAGGCCTGTCACGATGTAACGAGCGCCTAAAGGTGTTCTTAAAGCCAAGTAGTGGCCTGACCTAGGCGTGTTATCTAGTAGTGCAAAAGCTAGTTGGTGGTAGGTCTGCGTCAGGAGGGTCGACTCGTGAAGGCCCCCTTCACCTAGGCTATAGGGTGACCTGGAAGGTGATCTAGAGCTCCACCCACCCCTTCTACGCCCTGGACATCTGAGTGCCACCCACTTCCCAATAGTTGTGTGCGGCCTTCCTCTGCCAAGTAGTGCGGGGGCCCAGTGTTCACATGAGTAGCCGGATTTAAGATGAGATCTATAAAGTGTTACTTTTGTTATATCTCAGTCCCCAGCTGGCAGATCGAGCGCCCGCGGACCCTCCCAGTAGTGAGAGAAGTCACGGATGTAATACATCTACCAACAGTACGTCATTGTTGCTGTCAATGTCCTTGAAAGGGTGTCAAGGGGGGCAGGCACAAGTGTTTACACAGTGTTAAACTATGGGGCGGGGCGGGACATTCGGTGAAGTCAAGCCCCAACAGAGTGGGTTTCAGTCAACCTAATCTCTATACTGAGCATCCCTCAATGGATAAGGTCCTGCAATAACAAACTTATAACATGGTAACACATAACATTGTGGCCTACTGGTGGGAGATGTCTCGCCGCCTCCAGTTTGCTGGTCCAGGAAAGCCGGTCATTTATACCGTAGTGAACGTGACCACTTTTCGTCTTTGACTGTAGCATCATTTGGGGGTCTGTCCTGCCTAGAGAGGCCAGTTCAGGCTGTGTGTTCCCCTTGGACAACAAGGCCCCCAAGGGCCATCTTCAGAGAAATTCCCGTGCACAGTGCATAGGTGTTTCCTCCATTGCCCCTGTTGTAAGTAGAACTGGGTTGTGGCAGCTCAGGGGCATGTTTTGTCTTCCAGAGTAGGGGTGTGTGCGTGTTCAAGAGTCCCACGCGGCAGGACGAATTGTACAGGTGTTGAGCACAAGTCATTCTCCACTTCCTGGTCCCTCGGTCGATGGGAGCGCTTGGCCAGACCTCTTCTCTGACAGCGGCTGGGGTTCTTCTAGAGCTTTCAGGTGGCGTATAATGTCTAGCTTAGCTTGGCTAGAAGCCGAGTGGGCTACCGATGATCCTGAGCCGTGGAGTTGTACCTTGGACCACTCCGGGCGCAGCGATATCTGGGAGGCCGAGTCAGCAGGGGAGGGCGAGGATGGCTGTGAGTCCCGTGAAAGGTGCAGCAGCCGGAGTGCCTCTCGCAATGAGCGTATGGATCGACGCCGTCCCTCCCATTGGAAAATTATAGCGAAAGGGTGACCCCATTGATATTTAATATTGGACGCTTTCAGTTTGGCCGTCACTGGCCGGAAGTCCCGACGGCGGCGCAGAGTGATGGGCGAGAGGTCCTGAAAGATCTGGATATTATGGCCCCCGTATTCCAGCTTCTCGTGCGCCCTGGAGGCCCGGAGGATTGCCTCTTTTTCCGCATAGAAGTGGACTCTGGTCAGGATGTCAGGGACCAGGTTGGGGTTGCCTCGTGGGGAGCCACTCGATGAGCCCGGTCTAGCGTCGGGGGAGATATCCTCATCACCTCGGATGGCATGGAGCAGGTCCGCCACGTATGTGAGTATGTCTGCTCCTTCCGCCCCCCGTGGCACCCCCCGGATGCGGACGTTGTTCCGGCGGCTCCGATTTTCTAAATCTTCCTGTTTGATCTGGAGCTCTACGTTCTGTTCTACTATTGCCTGAACTCTGCGACGGAGATCTTCCAGGTCCTCTGTACGAGAGTCTATGGTGCGCTCCATATCATCCACCCGATTGCCAATTTCGGTAATATCTCGTCGTACATCCGTCAAGTACGTTTTGACCTCCGTCTTAAGGGAGGAAATCTCCGATTTTATCTCGTGCAGAAAAGTGGCCAGCACTGCCTGTGTGATAGTACCGTGGTCGGAGTCTTTCAGGGCGGACGCCATGTCAGAGGCCTCTGGTAAAGGCGACGGGGCGCGTTTGTGCCACAAATCCTTGACCGATGTGTCCTTGGTGGCGGGGGTCGCTACAGACTTCCCCGTACGAGGCCTGGTCATGCTGTTGGTATCTGGCTCAGTGCGGTCGTCGCCTGTATCGCCGTGTAGCCCAGCACTAGTCCCCTTTCCAGCCCGTGGGTAGGCCGCAGGGTTCCCTCAGGAGCGGTATGCTGTCGATTAGCATTCACTCTGACCCGGTCTCTTCAACAGGGCGCCACCCGAACCACATCCCCATCCAGGCTCTTTTTCAGATTTACAGGTTAGTTTGGGGGTTGTTCCATGGGGGCCCCCAGGCTCACAAAAACCCGCTCTCTCTGCTGGTGCCCTCTCCCTCCCGGAGTCGTCTCTCACCCCTGCTTCACAGTAGGGTGTTGTCGTAGGCTGTGGGGCGCTGGCTCATCAGGGCGATTATATGGGGTGTGTTAGAAATGGGGGTCTCTAGTTGGCAATGCCTGGCCACTGTCCAAGTAGGGACCCTTCTTCCTAAGTCAGAGTGAGAGGGCTACCCTCTTTAATACCCCTGCTCAACCCTGTGGTAACGTAGCACGAGCAGGTAGGCTTATCTCAGAGGCAGGGTGTGAAGCATTTATGATCATACACAGTAACACAATGAGGAACACTACAAAGGGACACCACACAAGTAGTTATTATAAAAAATAAGTATCTTTATATAAAGGCAGATTTATCACAAGACCAATAACTGTAAAAGCCACAATACTGTCAAAAATAGGATAGCTGTTGAAGTGCTGTCAAAAATAGTTCAAAGGCTGCAAAAATAAGGTTCAAGTTCAAAGCAGTGGTCTCTGCGACCCTTTCTTTCACAAAGTACCTGGGTTTAGTAGCAAAACCAACAAAGTGTCGCAAATAAGCTGTAGCGATGATTCTCGGCACGCGAGGCCGGCGATGCGTTGAAATCCTTGCTGCAAGGGAGGATGAT